>QFEM01002720.1:0-13423 GCA_003316205.1 Boletus bicolor
ATACCGGAAGTCTGAACTCGCTCCGAGTTGTGCAGCACAGAGGAAAAAAAAAAAAAGAACAATAAAAACAGACCATGAACTACGACAGACCACCACACAGAGGAGGAGGCCCTCATCGCCGACGACACAACAGAGAGAGAGGTGAGGTCTTACCCACCGATCCGAATTCGTGTCTATGAACCTTGACTACAGACGACTACGATTATCATGACCGTCGCCGGGAACATGACACCCCAGAGCAGGTCACCAAAAACATCATCATCAAAATGGGCGAAGTCGTGAGTCGGTCCCCTCTTACCACGAGCGCTCCATCCTGACGCCGCTGACCAGGATCCCGCCCAAGAGGTCCCCCGGGTTGCTAAACAAATACGTGAGGCGCCCGTCACTGTCGCAGCCATATCAGAAGGCATTCGTCTGGCGTGAGTGTACAGCCTAGTCTCTTGTCCTTTCACTGCTGACCTGCCACAGTGTCACAGAGCAGCCCTACAAGATCCCATACTATGCAGCCCTGCTCCGTTTGCTGCATGACCCAGCACCCTCCGAGACAGACACAGTGCAAGCATCTGGGTCCTCGTCCGTACCCTCGCTTGGAAAACTAGTCCTCGAAGATTTTTGGAAGGGCTTTCAAGGCTACCTCGACAAGCTGTCGTGGCGAGATATTCGTCTCTGCGTGCGTTCAAACACGGGAACTCGTTACCCATACTGATCGCGTAACTAGATACACTTCTTCGCCCATTTGATGGTCGCTCAAGTTATTTCAATCGAATCCATGTCTGCACTTCTCCAATCCTTCGCAGCTGTCCTCGACGAGTTCGGCGTGTCCTATGGACGGGGGAAAAACGCGGCTTTGTGTGCAACAGAAGGATTACTGATTGTATGTCTTTCTTTTTCCTCTTCTTGCTCATTTACAAGCCACCGCCACCTAGGCTGGATCTGTCATCAAGAAGAGTTCGTCACCAAACACGGCCGAGATCATTAAAGCCATTCAGACTTTCAACGAATCTGTTGTCTCCTCCAAGGTCCTTGTCCAGCCTATGATGTCTCTCGAATCCTCTAATGTTGCACTCCTCGAAAACACGGAAGAGGCATGTTTTGTTAAATTTCATTTTTCCGCTTACCCACCATGATTTACAGCTCCTTGAGAGCGGTCTCGCAGTACTCAAGGCGCTTGAATCCTCTGAATTCTTGGATACTTGGAACAGCGTTCCACAGCCATATCTTGACTACCCCGACTTAGATCCCACTGCCTCTTCGCCTTTCGAGCTACCCTCCATCCTGGTACCGCCCGAGGTCATTGAGCTCGATGGTCTTGCAACCGACGCGGGCGAGGATGCTCAGGTTAAAAAAGAAGAATGGCCCGAGTACTTCTTCCGCCTCTTTGATAATACCGTGCGTTTTGATGCGTCATCGAGAGGCTCGTTCTCCGTATTGACATCTCTGACAGATAACTCCAGAGCCCATAAGCGTCTCTGGGTTCCTCATCCGTTCTAACGTCCGTGACATGGTCGAAATCTTCGAGGTCAACCGAAAGGAGTGTGCTAGACTGTTGCTCGAGTACCCCAAGTGGTGCGTACCAGGGACATTCAGGCCCAGATCCGGAGCACCACCCGCTGCTGAGGAAGATCCGAATGCTAAGAACTGGCAGCTCGAGAGTGTCGTGATCGAGGTAAGATCTGTCTCGAGTTAACAGTTGGGTCGTCAACACTACATCATCCCATCAGACGGTTCTTGGCTCGTTGTTCCTTCTTCCCGAGTCACCTCAAAAATCAATCTACTATATTGCGCTGATCACCGAACTTTGTAAACTCTCACCCCCTACCGTTGGTCCAGCGGTTGGCAAGTCCATCCGAAAGCTATATACCGCGCTTGGTGACGGACTCGACCCTGAAGTTTCCCGTCGTTTCGTCGAATGGTTCGCTGTCCATATGAGTAACTTTGGGTTCCAGTGGGTGTGGAAAGAATGGTGGGCACTTTCATCTCTCCTGGTTCCTGGTTTGTATTGGTAATCCTCGACCTTGTTAAACAGGGTCCCAGATCTTGCCTTTGTGGAGCAGCATCCAAAACGGTCTTTTGTGCGCCGAGCAATTGAGCTCGAAATACGGTTGTCGTATCATGACCGGGTTCTTAAAACTCTTCCCGAGCCTATGCAAACTGACCCGAACGTGATCGCTACTCAACCCCCGGGCCCTAGTTTTGAATATGAAGATCCCTGTAAGTTCACTTACTCAGCTCGTTGCCCTCCTCACTCGTGGTCCACAGTGAATCCCTACTATGACGCCACCCAGTCTATCCTCAGCCTCCTCCGTGGTCGTTCTCCCCCTGATGAAGTCATATCTCATCTCGACAGCCTCAGGATATCCCTCGAGTCGACCCCTTCTGCTCCACATCCATATACGTCCATCGACGCCTTGATGCGTTCCATAGCCGTCCAATCTCTGCTCTCAATCGGCTCTCGCTCCTTCTCCCACCTACTCAATGCCATTGAGCGGTATCTCCCCCTTCTTCGCGGTCTCGCCAACCCAAGTCCTGCGCACGGCGGTGGCGATATCACGGAGGCTAAAACGGACATTCTCGACGCCGTCTTTGCGTTTTGGAAGAGGAATCGACAAATAGTCGGGATCGTGTTCGACAAGTTGATGCAATACCAGATCGTCGATCCTACCGACGTTATCGTGTGGACGTTTGGAAATTCAGTGGTCAGTAGTAGCGCGGGCGGCGTAGGCACGAGCCCAATGTCCGTTGGCGCGTTTGAATGGGATCTGATCAAGGGTGCTTTGGACAAGGCCAATGGGAGAGTGATGGTTGCGAGAAGAAAAGTGGCAGCCCTGAGGAAGGAGCAGGATGATAGTATCGCGCGTGTCAAGGCGAGCGGCGGCGCAGACGTGGCGAGTATGGAGGTGGACGGGGAGGTGAAACCTATTAAACAAGGTGGGTTCCGGTCTTTCCCGCAGTGCATGCTCACCTCTTCTCAAACGTAGATGACTCGGCGGAGAGTCCTCAGCTCACCACCGCTCTGAAAGCGTTCACGAGTCTCACTCGCGAGCAAAAAGGTGCATTGTCGCGGACGATTGAAGGTTTCGTGTCGTGTCTCGCACCCTCGCCGGGTGATGCCTACCAGAACCCATATAGCCATAGCGTGATCGGAGATGAAGCTTGGGAACAGCGTTTAACATGGTCCAATGACGGGTGGAAGACCTGGGACACTTGGGGATGGTATAGACACTTTTGCAGAATAGTTCGTCTCTCTCCTCGTGCTTGCCATACCTGGGCTTACATCTATCCCCAGTACGCGCCGTACCTCCGCAACTATGCGACGACGCTCAGCACTGTCGGTTTCGCAAAAATTCAGGATTCCGTGGATCCTGCTGTCGGGTTGATCAAGAAGACGTGGGATATTGCAACAGGTCAAGAGGCGTAAAGGCCCAAGTCTAGATCTACGACCTGTTCATCGTGCCTACTTTTTCTATCGTGTGGTGTCCGTCTTGTACACAGTATCGCCCTCCAATAATGTCATTAGTAACTTTATGTCTATCATGAGCACCATCTATCCGTACGATAAGTTAACTTGGAATCTCTACAAGTCACATCGAACGTATCAGTCCTTTTTGTCCTTGACCTTTGTCCGGGTTCCGGTCGAGTACCCGATTGTACCAGCGAACACCAACGCAGCCCCGGTCCACATCATGACATTCGCTTGACCACTATAAACGGCGACGCTGAGAAGCAGCGACACGGCTTTACGCACGGTCAAGATGAGCGTCACCGTGAGCGATGACACGCGCCCCGTGAGCCTGTTGACCCCAATGACGCAGAACAACTGCGTCAGCGTGTTCGCGAAGAGGTACAGGAACATGCAGGGCAGGACTAGCGCGGGACCGTCCAGCATCTTGGCGAGGTAAGCGTCCGCGAGCGGGACGGGCGCGAGTAGAGAGGCACTCGGGCTGGCGCTCAACCGGGCGAGCTCGGTCGCGATGCCCTCCCGGGAGAAATAGAAGAGGGGGAGAGGGAGGGAGTGGAGGTAGAACATGTTCTCCTGCCAGGAGGGCTGTGCAAGGGGGTCGGATGCGGCGTGTGCCTCGGAGGGCTTGATGTATCGCTCAAAGACGTGGTCTTGCATCAGTCCGAGGAGTCCGGAGAGGAGGAGCGCGAGGCTGAGGATGGCTATGCCTTGTGCGTAGAGGGAGATGACGACCTGTGCGCTCGAGGCTTTGGACGTGGCTCTGGAGGCGGAGAGGGTGGTGAGGATGATCCCGATCGTGACTACAAATACGGAAAGGACTTGTTGGAGGGTATACCTAAAGAACACAACTGCTGAGCCGTTGCGGAGCAGGGGGGCAGGGATGGGGACATACCGTTTCTTTCTGAGGAGCCAGCCGAGGAGCATGTTGATTGCCATACCACCACTGCGGAAGACGATGTGCACTGACATTGGTATGTCGTATGCGAACGCGGCATTGTTGAGGACAGAGAGCACGAAGAAGAGTGCGACCTGCGCAAAGTAAGGCAAAAGAGGTACTCTACGTTTTCTTAACCGAGGCAGCCACGTCGTCCGGGTGTCGTGGCGTTTCTCATGGCCGCCATTTTCGTGCTGTTTCGGGCACCCGTTCGTCTGGACGGACTTGACAGGACCAGAGAACACGAGTTGGCTGGGGAGTGCGTAGAGGGAGACGATGAGGAACTGAAAGAAGGTGATGAGTATGCCTGAATGGGGATTCTCGGACGTAAGTCGTTCTGTTGTGATTGCATTACTACGGAACTGCTCAGCCTAGGACGCAGAACCTCGTTTCGCTCGACGGCGTACCTGCAGCAGCCACCAAAGACCAAGGAAAGGGTGGTGATCCAATCGGACAAGGACAACATCTGAAGTGACTCGTGGGACCGCGCAGCCTTTGCCGGTCTGTACTCAAAGATGCGATATTGGTCTCCATTCAAACTGAGTCCGACATGAAACAAGACAAGACTGTATAAAAAGTTTGGGATGCACGCAATAACTTGACCTTGCTCTCCCCCTCCCCTCATCTCCTCGCTGGCAGTGCGTTGATTTTTGAATCCCGTGACCTCGTCGCGTCGCGTCGTGTTTGTTGTTTGTCCTGTTCGTGCCCATTTAAATCGGCAGTGCCACGATTAGAAACCCTTCCATCCCTCCTTTTGCTTCATTTCACAGTAGATCGTCCCTCTAGGGACCCACCGCGACAATCTCTATCAAGTCACTCCCTTTGAACAAAAAATAAATGTCCGTCGACCGTCGTCACCCCGCCTCTCTCCTCCCCGCTTCCCTGCACAACCCTGGTTTCGTTGACCTGATGAGCAAGCGTGTCTCGATGGAAATGGTCCATTATATCGCTCTTCAGGCAGCGCAGGTTATCATGGTTGAAGAACAGCCCGCCGCGGACTCAGAGACCCCGCCATTGCCTACCCCGCCACCTACCCCTGTCAAGCCCGTACCCGTGCCCTCGGACAAGCACGCCTACGACGCGCCTCCGCCCCCTTTCCGCCTCCCTAGTTTAGAGTCATTTATCGTGCAGCTCATCCTAAAGTCGAACGTGCAGGTACCCACCTTGCTCACTACCCTAATCTACCTTCAGCGTCTTCGTTCGAAGCTGCCTGCGATGGCCAAGGGTCAGTCCAGGTTGTCTTCGTCTGCTTATCCTGATGCCACTTTTACAGGCATGCCTTGTACGCGACACCGGGTCTTCTTGGCCACTCTCATCGTTGCTGCAAAGTATCTCAATGACTCGTCTCCCAAAAATAAGCACTGGTCTGCTTACTCGTTGCTTTTCGATCTCGCCGAGGTAAACCTCATGGAAAAGCAACTTCTTTTCTTGCTGGACTATGATCTTCGCTTCGACGAAGATGAGGCAGTCAAGCACTTTGTACCCTTCTTTGCTAACAAGCAGAGTGATCTTGCCACCCCTCAAGAAATGAGGATCGCTGCCGTCGAAAAGGTTTCCAAGGCCGGAAAAGCGAGAGCTCAGGCGCAGCAACCCCCGACCCCTCCTCCCCCTCCTCTTTACGATGCTCCTCCTCGCCCGCAAGTCGCGACGAGTTCTTCCATTGTGTCAACGGTCCGTGGTCTGGCGAAACGAATGTCTAATAGCCGGTTGAGTGTACTGCACAATGCTTCGAGTCGACAGCCTCCGCCGCCCCTGCCACCATCCCCGTTGTCAAGTAGTCATAGCTCCGACACTCTGGGCGCTACCGACTCTGAGATGGACTCCTTGACCGAGGACACGGACTCATCGACTGGTTCGCTCACCAGCCCAGAGGACGAACGCGACGATAGGAAGTTGCTGTCCAAGAAACGATCTGTACTTGGCTCTCTTCCGTCTCAGATCCGCCGCGAAGGCAGGAAAGTATCCGACACGTCATCTATCAACTCTGCGACGACCGTCAAGGCGATAGGTCATTCTTCCCCGACATCCCAAGAGAACTGTAGTCCCGTTCTACCCGACCCGTGCTCTATCAGAGTCGTGCATCGTCATGGTGGGAAGCCGCGTGTGAGCTCGTACGTGTACGGAACATCGATGGGCTTGCAAACCAAGGGCATTGGTACGCCTGTGGGCTCACCTCGGATCAAAGAAAGTTTCAGCACCCCTGGTTTCCTTAGTCGGATGTGGAGCGCAGCGACGAAGACCCAAGACAAGGAGGTTTCAGTCACCAAAGCATGCGCTGCACCTCCTGCCGTGACCATTGTCGAACCCCCCGAACATCATCCTCAAGGCCACGGGAGCACTTTCCGAAGGTTGGTTCACTCGCGGTCTTCCATCTTTCGAGCGGCGGTCAATCAACACGTCCTCGACGTTTGATCTCTTCCTGGGTGGCGGACGTGGGGACGATCACGCACCAAGCGGACATCAAAATCTTCTATTAAACAAAGCCACTCTCTTTCTTGCATTGAACGATCTTTTATCTTGCATCTCACATCTCTAACCTCGAACATCCATTGTGCTCGCGGACACTCGTGAACCCGACCCATTTTGGTTGGCCAAGAGAAACCTATGACATCCCCCTACCTGACAGACTCTGGTGCGTTTCCTATGGACACCGATGCCGCTGTAGCCATACTTGCATACACGACCTATCTCCCACTCTCGTTCTGTACTTGACAATGTACCATACCCTTGTCGTTTTGATTGACTCGATGATGATATCTGCAATGCACGAATGTATGAATACAAACAGTCCATTAGAGCGTGTGTTTGAGTGATGGTGTAGACGATTCCTCGATCCGTAAGTAGATCCTCCAACCCAAACGTCATAGAAGCTTCACATATGATGCAGGGAAAAGACCCTGTCTTCCCTGTCCCTCTACCTGACCCGTCCACCTGTATACAGCTCGAGTCAGACGGGCGAAAAAGAAAGAAGGAAAGCCTGACCAATCGTCTGATGACTTGTCAGTGACAAACACCCTAGTACCAGCTTCGATCGCCAAATCGCCCGGGTCCTGCAAAAAACGGACCGTCACTCCAGATCGCCCTCTTTTTTTTTTTTTTTTTTTTTGGTTCTTCACGACGTACCTCGCTGCTATACTCATACAACACCTCTGCCCATTCCCCCTCTGCCACCTCTGACTGGTGCGTCCCGAGCCCGCCGCCGCCGCCTCTGCCGCCAGTGCCAGTGCCAGTGCCAGTGCCAATGCCAGTGGTCGTCTCCGAAGTAGCACGTCTCACAGGCGGTGGACCAAACGTGTTCTTCGGAGCGACGAACGCAGGGGGTATCGTCACCCCCGCCGTCTCAGGCTTCTTGAACGCGGAAAAGACGCTCGTCTACACATCGCGCGTCGGTAAGTTGCCCCGTCAGACTACGTCGGGCTCTTCAAGAGGAGAGAGAGAGAGAGAGAGAAAACTCGCCTTTTTCGTCACGAGCTTGTCTACTTCTATTCCGGGCGTCCCTACCCGTTCCAAGGCCGTGCTCGTAGGTACGTTGTTCGGCCCCGCACGGCGAGGCAGGGACGGTGCCAGGTCCGCCGGCTTGGCGCCGGAGAACGCGAGCGAAGCTGCAGCGACCCGGCCGACCGTCACGGCGTGTGCAACGTCGGCGCTGTTGGGCTAATAATAATAAAAAGACAGATTCGTACGCAAAGAAAAAGCAAAAAAAGCCACTGTAGGTTCGTGCGTTCGATGGTATCAGCACACGACGAGACGTACCATGCTCCCCGCATACGGATTATTCGACTTGCCCGACGCACTGCCGCCGCCAGCGGTAGCGCCTCCACTCCACGAACTCGTCGCATTGCCACCCGCGAGCGCGCGTTGGACGACCGACGTAGCGGCCGCGGTCGATATGCCCGTTCCACCCACTCCCTGACTATTCCCACTCTGCCCGAATAGCTCAGGTCGGGATTGAAAGTACCTGGTGATGTGTCGATCAGCCATAGCCAGCGCATGGTGTCGAGGCCCTGAACGCGTCACAAGCACTTACTCGTCGAGGAGTCCGAAAAACGCATCCTTTTCTTGCACGGAGAGCTTCGTGAACACCATCGTCAGCCGTCAGTGGAATGAATGGGTAGCTTTCGTAAACGAGCGTGCCGAATCAAGCGCGGATGCTTATCGGAGTGCTCATAGGAGATCGATAGTGTTCTTTCTACAGCATACAGACAAACCTACTTCGTAACAGACTATTTGCGTAAAGCGAAAACGACATGCCATCAAAGTGGACTCGGTGTATAGTATCACAGGAAAAAAGGAAAGAGAAAACAACTTGGACAATCAACCCAGGGAGCAAGTGCGCGTCATCGTCGTCGGCCCCAGTCAAGATGGTCCAACCTGCTGTCGTCATGGAGCGAGCGAAAAGGGAAAAGGAAACCATATAAGATAAACCTCGAGGCGATAAAGATCAGTAGAACGGTCGGAACGAGAAACAGCCACAACCATCCACGTCCAGAAGAGGAAAAATAGACATCATGAGCCGTTGTAGTTAAATATGTCGTACTCCCCAGGAGCACCCGAGCCGTCCGCCATGGGGCTCATATTTTGAGGTATAGACATACCGGTCATGTGCGATAGACGACTCTGGTCCAATTGCGTGTGTTGGCCCATCGATTGTCCATACGGATAGCTTCCTGTCATGCCTTGCTGATGTTGCGGCCAATTTGTGTTCGAAGGTGATGGTGTCGACCCAAAGAACCCACCACCAACACCGGCACTATTTGGGGAGTTCATGGAGTACCCATTCATCTGCCCAGTAACCATTCCCATCTGTTGCTGCATCGGCTGCTGGCCACTCTGCGGCCAATTGGGATTTTGAACCTGGGGGTTGAATGTTCCCGGATTTTGAGCCATAGAAGCATGCGCGTGGTGCATCATTGCTTGCGAATAGTCGTTCTGCTGTAACTGAGGTTGCTGAGAAAGTCTCGATGGAGCCCGCGGCGTCATTGGCGAATGGACACCATCGGAAGGAGAACGTGCACTCCGCGCAATGCCGGGAATGGTCGAATTGGAACGCAGAGCGGGAAATTGATCACCTGTTGGCGCCGACATGGGGGACCCACCTACACCGCTGCCAGGTTGCGATGGTCCTGCTTGAGCCATGCGTTGGGCCATCACATAGGCATGTTGCTGTGAGTTCATCATATTCTGAACGGCGTTCATGTTTCCATTCGTATTTCGCATCTGCTGTTGCATGAGCATCAGGTGTCTTTGCTGGTTTACATTCATGTTGTTGGGTATTCCTCCTGGCATCTGGGAGGAAAAGTTCGAACCTGCCATGCGCGGATCCATTCCCGGGTTGGCGTGGCCCTGACCGAAGGAGAACATGCCATTTTGAGCAGGTGAGTTGGTCACTTGCTGCTGCTGTTGGGACATGACTGGTGACTGTTGAGCGAGGGGGGACACTGGGCTCGGAGCACCGCCAGCGCTCAATGCCCCGTTGGACATCGTGGGTATAGAAGTATTTGGTGCCATGCCAACCATCTGGGGATTGCGATGTGGAGTAACCACCTGGGGATTTTGGAGTTGTTGCTGCTGCCGTTGCGCAAGGACATTCTAAGGATTTAGTCAGTCGAGGGGCAAGAGAGTCGCCGGGCACTAATACCTGAAACATTTGAAGCTTCTGCATCTGTTGTTGTGGAGGAAGCGACGTGAACTGAGGCATTTGTTGAATCATGTACTGCATGAGCGGGTGGTTATGATTGTGCAATATCGAGCTAAGCGGCTGTGCTTGTGGTCCGAATGCCGTATTTGATTGTCCACTGGGAACACCCTGCGAGATTTGTTGGGACGTTGAAGGCGGTGACATATGACGACCGGCTTGCATATGCTGCATCTGTGCAGTCTGGCGTAATTGTTGTTCTCTAGCTTGCTGAATCTGAAGCTCTCGCGCACGTGCGCGTGTACTTGCAGCGATCGAGGCTTCTGTTGCACCAAATGGAAGAGATGGTGTTGCTGATGGCGGGGGCATGGAAGGACTTGACACGCGCGGGCTCTGTGGCATTGCTTGTGCAGTCGACATGGCGATGTGGGATTGACTTGGAGGGGGGAAAGTGCTTGGAGGATGGGGATGTGAGGCAGCATTGGATAGCGATATGACAGGAGGAGGGGGTGCCTGTGTTACCTGTGGTCTATTTTCGCCCACGTCGCGCCGCTTGCTAGCGAGGTCTGGAAGATCATCTGGTCGCGTACGCTTTAACGCCCCGTTAGGGGCTGCAGAGGGGACACTTGCAGAACCTTGGTGTGTCGCGTTGAGGAGCTGTCGCCGCGCAACGTCCTTGGCAAATATCGTTGACATGTCGGAGTAGAGATGTTGTATTCGGTCCATGGATACGAACTCGACTGCTGTGGGTGGTTCCATGATTGGGAGCGTAATGTTGGGGCTCTAAGATCATGATTTCAGAATGCGAGGAGTGGCTTTGGCGAGAAAATGCCTACGTTGTGCCGTTGATCTGCAGCTGCAGCCAGCCATGTCAGGTTTACCTGAAGACGCAGTGCGTACCTGGGTAGATGTGAGGAGCAGATCTGGATGATTAAAAAGAGCGACAAACTGTTGGAAACGGGAATCTGAGATTGGGATGCCACGAAGCTGAAACTCCAGGCAGACTCTGACGAAAGCACAAGAATCAGACAATGAAGTGAAAACAAAGAAGACGAGTCGACGCACTTGAAGAGTTCGGCATTTATCTCGAGAATTCGGACGACCTTTGAGTCGCTGGAGTGATGGGCGGTAACGGGTGCGGAGACTCCGGAGGGGAGTGGTGGTACCAGAAACTCACCCGAGGACGCTCTTGAATGAGATGAACCAGCTGCAGTGGGAGTGCCGTTGAGCCGAGAGAGGATATCGATGGTAGAAAGCTGCCTGGAGGGCGAGCTGCCACTGGAGGTTGGCGGGGAAGAGATGCCGTTGATATGGACGGTGGGGTGGAGACGTCTGGGGTCGTCGTGGGATGCGGAGGACGGGATTGGATGGGCGGATTCTTTGGGTTCGTCGGGGACGTCTTTGGTGTCGTCGGGGGCGTCGTCAAGGTCCGGGGCGGGGGAGAGCTCGGTGAGAGGTGTGAGGGTACCTTCGACGGTGAGGTCAGGCTCCTGTTTGTCTGGGAGAGTATGTGTCTGCGGATGCGGGAGAGGAGCGGAGTTTTGTGGGGGCAGAGGCGAGCCAGAGTCGGGAGCGGGGGAGAGGGAGGAGCTCTTGTCGTCGTGGAGGTCGTGGAGGGGATGGGCGGGGGATGTGGTCAGGTCGGAGGGAAGGTGTATATTGTGGGGGGAAAGGGACTGGTGAGGGTGGAGAGCGTCGTGGAGAGCGTCGTGGAAGAAGGGGGGATTGTCGGGTGTGTGGGAGAGGTCGTCCCAGTCAAAGTGTGGGGCGTCGTGATCGCGGGACAAGATTAGATTCTGCTTTTGGGTTTGGTCGAGGTCATGGTGGTGACTCCGATCGAGATGGATCATGGACGAGACGGGGGAGAGAGCGGGAGGACGAGGTGGGGAGGAGAGTGAGTGAAAGGCGGTGAATGATTTTTTGAGCGTCGGGGATGCGGGGGACGACGAGCGGGGAGGGGAGTGGACTGGGGGACTCGACGGCGCCGAGATAGTTAGCAGAGGATAATTGGTGTTATAAATCCGAGCTCAAAATCGGGCGTGCATATCAAAAACGTTGCTGCGACTCGACCCCCACCCAACCTATACCGTGCGACTTTTCTTCCTGTCTGGTACTCATCATCCATGGAGGGAAGAACAGCGTTTGGATACCCATCTCTCGCGGATCCCACCCTTTATACCCCTTGCGCCGGATATTTTGATATGTGTCGACCGCTTTTCGGATGTGTACAAAACGCGGAATCGAAGCCGAGCAATATTCCCGTGTTCGATCGCCCAGTTCCGTTTCTCATCCCCTCACCACCATCCTACCATTTTCCGTTCCGATGCAATTCTCCAGTTTGTACCTGAATGTTCCAATAGCAACGCCTTTGCTTGCATGGGCTTTAATTTCGTGACCTCCACCATCGTAACTCGTTCACAGGTCCCTTTGATGTTGACGTAATCTATGTGTCTCAGGTTCTCTGGTCAGTTTAGAGGTTACACGTCCATCGTGCACAGCCTATCTGTATCATGTCATGACACGCAGAACGTTCGATCCCTCCGGGGCATTCATACCGTTCAATCTGCCTTGACGCCATTCATTACAGTCTATACGAACTTGTCCTGACACGCCAAGTCCACGAGCTCGTGAATTGAGATCTGAGACAGCTGTTGAGTGTATCGGATGTAATTTGCAAAGTTTCAGTTCGCTTTCAGTATACACTGTCAAAAATTTCATGACAGGAACAACATTTTTCTTTTCTTTTGCCTCCTTTTCGATCGAAGGTGGCATTCCGGTGGCGCCGTGTCTAATTGGCAATTCCCGAACACGATTCGGCACAATGTCAAGTCGACCGCATTCAGCATCCGGCGGGTTGGACATGTAGGATCGACAACGGTCGCCGAGTGTCTGCATGTTCGGGTCAAGTCGAGCAGTCCAAGTTCGGTAGTAATGATACCAGTCGACCACAGAGAAATGGGTTCAAGGAACGTTTGCGAGGATGATTGTGTGACAGTCACGTTCTCACGGGTACGAGATGTGATCTTGGTAAAACACATACCTTTCAAAGCTTCACGACCGTCATCATGCTCGCCCTCGTCAATCCGTTACACTCTTCAGAACACAGAACTATCGACAGAAACATTTCTTCCTTGTCCTCCTTGCCCATATCCGCATCCTCCTCCTCCCTTCGCTCTACCAGGCCTTCCCACCGAAAACCCCCAATACAACAAACTTTTGCTTCTTCCGCTCATCAGACTTCCTCTTCCTCACATTTCAATTCATCAAAGGCTCATTCCGCCCCTCCAGCTGTGGCCTACGATCCTTTCATTGCTCGGCCAAATGCCGTGCCGCAACATCTCCATTTTCTCCCTTGTTCTTCAGCTGCCTCCACTCTCCCCCCTCCACCTCCCGA
>QFEM01002728.1:0-18195 GCA_003316205.1 Boletus bicolor
CACGACTCGCGAATCACTTTCGAGTCACACAACTATGCATCCGACGTCGCGCCGAGCGTCCGCCCCGTCGAGCCACTCCAGTACAGCCTTATGGAACAATCCTGATGTCCCACATATCGTGCCCACCTTCCAATGGTACTCCTTCAGTTGTTTGCATCCATGTACCCTTACATCCGAACTTCGAGTCTGTACGTACGACTAATCCACCAGAAAGCCCGACCCAATCAGGTTCGGCGATCCGTAGATCAGCGAACAACTGGTTCATGTAGGGTAACATCTACTGGTACGCGATGGCATCGAATGATCTCTTGGGAGGCGCGTCTGTTTTATTAGGATTGGGGTTAGGGGCTCTGGATGGGATGGCTTCCTCGTCGCCGGGTAAGAGACATCGACTCGACTCGTCTGCTGCGTCAAAATCGTTATGGTTGTCGGTGTTAGGACCCACCTCGAGTATAGAGCAAGACGTCGAATGCGCTATTTCGTTCTAGAGCGTTGGGAGGGCGCTATGCTTGGGATGCCCTCGTTGTCGCATCGTGCCCGCTTCACAAGTCCTCTCGCGAGACACTGCGAGCAGTCAGGGCATTTACTAGATACTGGAGGAACTTTAGCCTGCGAGTGATCAAAGAGTGTCTCGTCACTGGGCCCATCTGATGTCCACCGCGGGACCGACGATGCTCGTATCATTGTTTCCAACAATCGCCAGTATGCGAACAACAACAAAAGTACATCTCGACCCAAGCATTTCAGCACGGCACTATAGCACACTGCAGCCCCCAAAGTCTCGTTGCAACGCAGCTAACCGCATTTGCATTCTCCAGGTTTGCATTGGCAGCTAACAAAGAAGTCAGATAGAGTCTAGGACATCGCGGCAACACGCACGATGCACCACAGCTGCAAGAACTGTTTCCGCAGGCGCCGTGCTGGTTCACCGGAGTAGACGTGATCTACATGCTCGGTCAACCTCCGAATCGCTCAGAGTGGACCAAGGGAACTACGCACGGTGTTCATGGTGTAGGTCTTGGTACGATGGGGGAACTTGGCAGAAGACATCAGCTTTTTATCTATTGCTCAGGCCTTTATTTAGCGTTGTTTACACTTTTGATCCTAGCCCTCGTGATCCGAACGCAACTCCCACTCCTTTTCTTTTCATCTCCGCGCCTTGCTGTAATAGCCAATGTCCAGATGATCAGGAATTACTATTCCGTGACTACACCTGTAGATACGCTAGCGCTCGAAGTGTCCGTGCTATGTCTGCGATTAGTATTTTTGGGACTCATATGTATCACACCTTCTCATGTGTCCTCGAGAGCAGAATGGTTTTATTGTCTCATTATATTAGTCATATGCAGTACTTGCTTGAATTCAACCAGTCAATGACCATCGTGCCTTCGTTATTTGTCGTTCGTATCTATACCCTCACGCATGGTACAAGGTAACCACTAAACAGAATCTGTGATCGGGGATCGAGTCCGATGCGGACGCCGGAAACCATGCGACAGTTTGAGCCGGATTGTAACCGCGCGCAACACAGCTAACGGCTCCAAACTGGCTTTGTTGGGTTCGTTCCCAGCCCTACTGCATCTCCCAGCTCCAAACACCGAACTCTCAGTCATCGTGGATCCACTGGCTTCGCCTATACCATTATGAATACCACCAATTCAGCACAATGTACAAATACAAATGTGTATGTGTATCGGCTTCCTTCACGATTTTCCCGGAGTGCGCTGAATGCGGGTCTAGGGCGAGAAACATCACTATTAGAGGTGGGGGTCCCAGCCCTTCCGTTTTCTGAGAATTCACTTTTTTCAGACATCGAACTTCGCACTCAGGCGAGGCGTAAATTCCACGCTGCGAAGCAATACCACGTCCAATTTTCTGTAGGTGATACCCTCCGGTCGACGAAGAACGCAAAGGAGAAGAAGAATTGCACCTCTTGGGATGATGTTTTTTATTTGTAGGTACACGTGCACTGTTCTATGCTAGCGAACTAAGTTTTGTTAGTGACGGGGACGATCACACTGTCTTTATTGCAGCAGTTTATGTGAAGCATCGCGTCGCCTTCAAGCAGGATGAACTTATTGGAAGTCTTACGGATACCATCGGTGGGATACTGGAGAAGTTGAAGAACGGCGGTATGAAGATGTTCTATATGACTATGTTATCTTCCACTGACGCAATCTCTGTGATCGAAGTGCTCGAGGTCCCTCTTGCAGGGGGTACTTCCGATGTGCCTCAACCGTCGGGGATTACGATTAAGTTCGCATTGGCCGCTCAGCCGCGTGGGGATGCTAACGCAAACGAGCTTCAAGCCACCGATGCTGTCAACAGGGCAACAGGAATGACTAGCGCCCTCGCGCCACAAATCGTTGGCCTCGTGGACTCTGCGATCAATACTGGCAATACTGTCGTGACCGAGGTACAGACATTCGAGAACACGTGGGGCATTCTGTTACAGAGGATGGCCCTTTTCAACAAGATCGTGGCCGGTGTCGCAGAGGTATTTGATACTCGGTGTTTTGACACGCTCTCCGTCTGAACACCACACAGATTCACCCATACGCCTCGCTTGCGTGGTCTGTTATATCGGCTGCGGATCAGGTCTGTCTGTTGCTCGATATTCTTGCTAGCACTCATATCTGGTCTTGTGACACTCAGGTGCTCGTAAACCAACAAAACCGCGATGACCACATCATTCGCTTGGCAGGCAAAATGAACGATGTCTTTGCGTTTGTTCAGGATGCTGACCCACTGAAAGTAGTTAAAGCCCATAGAAAGACGATCACGCCTCTGCTCCAGCAAGTGACGGAGTGCGGTTATTTCATCACTGAATATGCCAAGTAAAAGAACTTCTGTCAGTCGTCGCTGGCTTCATAACATCCGCCACTGATCCCACACCTAGGGATTCGGATGGCGAAATACACGTTGAGTGATATCGATGGAAGGATCACGGATTATGAGAACAAGCTTCAAGAGCTGAAAACGAAATTCCTGCAGGGTGTCGCATTGCAGTCTGGCGTTACCGTGTTTCGTATGATGAATGTGGCACAGAACATCGGTAGGTCCCACTTCTCGAAAGACTGCGGCAAGATGCTCACAGGGATGGGATACAGCGGAATCGATCGACCTGAACGACATGCCTTATGCGGCTGGGGCTAGATACGTGCAGGAGAAGGGATGCCTGCCAGGCACTCGCGAGGCTATCATCCGAGACATTTGCAAGATCCTTAACGATCCCGCCGAGGATGCCCCTCGAGTGTGCCTTCTCACCGGTGTTGCAGGTGCGGGCAAGTCCGCAGTCGCCCACTCGATCGCCCGTCTGTACGATGAACAGAAGAGGCTAGGCTCGTCGTACTGCTTCGCTCGAAGTGACGTCGCGAAGCGCAACCCACAAAATGTTTTCAGTACGATCTCCCGCGACCTCTCCGACCACGATACTCAATTCAAGTCTGCACTTTGGACGATCGTGAAGGACAATCGTGCACTTCGCACGTCGGTGTCACCCTCAGAGCAAGTCGAGCAGCTCATCATCGAACCTAGCAAGGACATTGATTCCATCGGACCACTGATCATCGTAGTGGATGCCATTGACGAAAGTGGCGAAGAGGAAGATCGCTGGCAACTTCTTGATGCCCTCTCAACACAAATCACGGAACGTAACCTCCCGACGAACCTTCGCTTCCTCATTACCACCCGTCCCGAAAGCGATATCCTCGAGGCGCTCCCACCCGGTCCTTATATCACCCATAAACATATCAGGGATCTACCACAGGCCACGATCGATGAAGATATTGAGAAGTTCGTCCGACATTCCCTGCATCGGTACACGGAACTCGAATCCTCTTGGCCTCGCCAGGAATGGTGTCGGGTTCTCGTGCAACATTCACAAGGCTTGTTTCAGTGGGCGTCCACGGCGTGCAAGTTCATCAAGGGTACTGCTGGATTCGACCGATGTGAACGGCTTGAAAAACTGCTTCCAACCGACAGTGGTGACAGCGTGCGCCCATTAGACAAGCTATATCACACCATCCTAGCTCAGATGTTCCCCTCGGGCGAGGCTCAGGACAGGTTTCGAGACGTGATGGCCATTGTGTTCGCACTCAAGGAGCCACTATCGCTCACATCCCTTTCTACTCTCTTCGGTGATAACCTGAAGGTCCGAAATATCATCAAACCCCTGGGGTCGTTACTAGACGGAGTCATCGATGAAGAGAAACCCATCCGCCCGCTTCACACGTCATTCCGTGACTTTTTACTGGACGAGCATCGCAGTTCAATTTTTCATCTCAACATCCTACCACAACATTCCCTCTTTCTCGGGTGTTCATTACTTGTATGCATGCGACGGATGCTGAAGTTCAACATCTGTGACCTCAAGGACTCTCGACTCTGTAATGCCCTAGTTCCTGACCTGACAAGCCGGGTGATCAAGGCCATACCCCCTCATCTTGCATACTCGTGCCAGTACTGGATGCATCATATGCAGGATACAGAATGTACTGCTGAGTTATTGGATGAGGTGACCTCATTCTTCAAGAACTTCTTCCCTTTCTGGCTGGAAGCTATCAGCCTCCTCTCCCTCTCCTCCCCCCTGTCATATATCCTAGCTGCTGTAGAGGCCTGCACTCACCTGGCAAAATGGGCCAAGGTAGGATTTATTATCATGTTGACTGATGAGTATTGAGAATAGTATCACTAGGGTCATGAGATTTCCATGTTTGTGTTGGATGGATGCCAATTCATCCAGGTGTTTGCTCCTGTGATCAAGGAATCTACACCCCATCTTTATTTGTCAGCCATGCCCCAGACACCCTCCACATCACCACTCTGGCAACTGTGGGTTAACCACCTTCAAAATGCTCTGACAGTGACCTTGGGACACCCACCAAGTTGGCCAGCAGAGGTTCTTACTTTGCAGGGGCACACTGCTCCAGTCACCTCTGTTGCCTATTCCCCTGATGGTAGACACATTGTCTCCAGCTCTTGGGACGACACTATTAGGATTTGGAATCCAATCACAGGGCAGTGTGTAGCAGATCCATTCCAGGGTCACACTGATGTGGTTACCTCTGTTTCCTATTCCCCTGATGGTAGCCACATTGTCTCTGGCTCTGAGGACAACACTATTATGGTTTGGAATCCAACCACTGGTCAATGTGCTGCAGGTCCATTCCAGGGGCACACAGATCAAGTTACATCTGTTACCTATTCTCCTGATGGTAGTCACATTGTCTCTGGCTCTTTGGACAACACTATTAGGGTTTGGAATCCAACCACTGGTCAATGTGTGGCAGGTCCACTCCAGGGGCACACAGATTCTGTTGAATCTGTTATCTATTCTCCTGATGGTGGTCACATTGCCTCTGGCTCTGAGGACAACACTATTAGGGTCTGGAATCCAATCACAGGGCAGTGTGTGGCAGGTCCATTCCAGGGGCACACCAGATTGATTGCCTCTGTTGCCTATTCCCCTGATGGTAGCCACATTGTCTCTGGCTCCTATGACAGCACCATTAGGGTTTGGAATCCAGCCACTGGTCAATGTTTGGGAGGTCCATTCCAAGGGCACACTCATTGGGTTACCTCTGTTGCCTATTCCCCTGATGGTAGCCACATTGTCTCTGGCTCTGATGACAACACTATTAGGGTTTGGAATCCAACCACTGGTCAATGTGTGGCAGGTCCACTCCAGGGTCACACTGAAATGGTTACCTCTGTTTCCTATTCCCCTGATGGTAGCCACATTGTCTCTGGCTCTTGGGACAACACTATTAGGGTTTGGAATCCAATCACAAGGCAGTGTGTGGCAGGTTCATTCCAAGGGCACACTGATTGGATTACCTCTGTTGCTTATTCTCCTGATGGTAGTCACATTGTCTCTGGCTCTTTGGACAACACTATTAGGGTTTGGAATCCAACCACTGGTCAATGTGTGGCAGGTCCACTCCAGGGACACACAGATTCTGTTGAATCTGTTATCTATTCTCCTGATGGTGGTCACATTGCCTCTGGCTCTGAGGACAACACTATTAGGATTTGGAATCCAATCACAGGGCAGTGCATGGCAGGTCCATTCCAGGGGCATGCTGGATCAATTGTCTCTGTTATCTATTCTCCTGATGGTGGTCACATTGCCTCTGGCTCTGAGGACAACACTATTAGGGTCTGGAATCCAATCACAGGGCAGTGTGTGGCAGGTCCATTTCAGGGGCACACTGGATCAATTGCTTCTGTTGCTTATTCTCCTGATGGCAGTCACATTGTCTCTGGCTCTAAGGACAACACTATTAGGATTTGGAATCCAATCACAGGGCAGTGTGTGGCAGGTCCATTTTATGGGCACACTAGATCAATTGCTTCTGTTGCTTATTCTCCTGATGGCAGTCACATTGTCTCTGGCTCTGATGACAACACTATTAGGGTTTGGAATCCACTCACTGGTCAATGTGTAGTAGGCCCATTCCAAAGGCACACTGATCAGATTGCCTCTGTTGCTTATTGCCCCCATGGCAGCTACATTGTGTCTGGCTCCCAGGACAGCATCATTAGGTTTTGGGATCCAACCACTGGTCAGTGTGTGGCAGGTCCATTCCAAGGGCACACAGATTGTGTCATGTCTGTTGCCTATTCTCCTGATGGTAGCCACATTGTCTCTGGCTCCTGTGACAGCACCATTAGAGTTTGGAATCCACTTACTGGTCAATGTGTGGCAGGTCCATTCCAGGGGCACTCTGATTGGGTCATGTCTATTGCCTATTCCCCTGATGGTAGCCATATTGTCTCTAGCTCCAATGATCTTTCCATCAAAGTCTGGTGCCTACAAAAATCTTCCCCCTTTGGTAGTGACATGTATCAACAAGAAGATGGCTGGATTGAGCTCTCTCATCATGCTTGCCTTTGCTGGATTCCCCCTTGGGCTAGGAATGGCTTTTATCTTCCCATCCATTCTCTAGTCATATCACAACAAACTTATAAACTTGACTTTAGTAATTTCCTATATGGGGAGTCTTGGGCTACCTGTTGGAGATAACTTCAATGATCATTGATACCAGTATAGTCATACTATCTCCTGTTCACAATATATCACTGCAGCTTATGCTTTTCTAGTACAAAATATCTACCTTCATGCAGAACAGTATCATCCAGAAGCCAGAAGCTGATGGCTGTATTATGAGATTCAAATTCTTTGTTCATAAAGTGCTTCACTACAATGTCAATCATGAATCCAATTATGAGCACTGGCTGATTGGTACTCAACTATAATTCTTTCTGGTTGTTCTGTTGTAGACTGACCTCCTGGATATATAAAATAAATTTGAACCACCAGTGAACTTATGAAGTAAACCAGGACAGGAGTCAACCGAGGACATCATTGGTGTTCTCATGTGACTTTGTCAAAGATTCATTTGCATTATGCTATTTCCTGGATATCATGATGAGTTAAGCTGACAACACTACCTGGTCGCTAAGTGTGCTGTTTGCAGTGGTTGGGCTGCCTGGTAGAAATCATGGAGAGGTAAAAGCAGAGGGGATGGTGGTATGACCTAGTGAGCATTCGATTCACTTGAAAATCAAGATTACGGTACATTGGCAGTTCTCTGAGGGAAAGGGTTGACACGATGTGATGAGCAATGGACGCACATCCATGCTTCTGAACAAGTGACCACACAGGCGCACCGCGTGTGAACAGAAACCTCGCCCCCATTCACGGAACGACGATGCCAGGGGACACCCTTGAGATACACCCGCCTGACTCAGTGTCATCGACGCGTCACCCACCCACCACACGGGCACGCGTCTGGTTGGGGATGCGTCCACGTGTCGGTGGTGCAGGCCCAATTGTTTCTGTCGTGCATTCAATATACGAGATGCGGTTAGGTTGGAGCGATAAGCCAACGTAGGGGAACGAGGAAAGATACGTGAAGCGTCAGGGACACAAAAACAATATTCAAGATGTGTACCTTCATCTGTCTTCATGAAGCATTCAGATCGAGTCACCAACCTTACGTCTCGGCAAACGTCCAACCATGGGAAAGCGGAAACGTGAGGATGATGCTGTGCAAAATTGACGTGAGTATCTCAGCGAATGAGGGGCAAGAGGGAGAAGGAAAAACGTCAACACCAATGACAATGAGAACCTCCCATCCCTGTCCCTTTCATTCCCACCCCTTCTTCGCCTCCCATATAAACGTTATCATAGATTCCCCTCTGTCACATCCTGGATCCGCAGCTTGTTCTCCACAGGTCATCGTGGGCGAATGGGGCGCATCAAATGGTGTTATCAAGTTTGTCATTATCGGTGAGGCAGCGAAGGGAGAAATGGATATCTTGGGTGGTGAGTGTGATAGAAAACCTATGTGGGTCTGAGAATGAAAGAGGGGAGAGTTAGAGTTGACGGATGCGATATGCAGCGTTGGGGACAAAGGAGAGGGGGTTGAGCAGGCGGGGGACACGGATGGATAGTTGGAACAAGAGGCTAGAGTCGGAGCCAAATGAGGGGGTAATGCAACAGAGAGTGAGTCTCTGATGCGGAAATGGAGGGCGCTTGCATTGCCTACACCAGCGAGGAAGACGAGAAGGCGGAAGGGGAGTAGGTCGGTCATGAGGATTGGGAGAAGATAATAACGACGCAGAAGGGGTGATGTGATTGGGTGAAAGGCATTTTGGGGGGATCGAAGGCATCCCGAGGCCTGAAAGTGGGGGTTCGCGAGGTGTTATGGGAGTGGATATGGACATCGAAGTGAAACAGGGGTAGGATTTAGGTGGAGACGGGGTCGTCGAGGGGGGTTAAGAATGAGGGAGTCATCCGAGGAGACATGTGTAAGGGGAGATGGATCGTGTTGTGCACGTCCGAACTGGAGTACATGCCATTAGATGAACAATAGATACAGATGCATTCGCACGGCACCCATGAGGTTCTGGGTGGCTTGTATATTGGCCTGCCCATCAACTGTCTCTTCGAATGTTAGTCAGGATTGGCTGAGCACCCGGACCAGGGAATAGCAAGATACGAAGGATCAACAGCGAGATTCTTCACAAGCAACCTATTGCGCAATGCGGATGAAAAGTCACACAGGACACGAAGGGTAAAAAGACGCACAAAAGAAGCCATACGCAATGGGCCAAACGGTGGTGCATCACGAGCATTTTTTTCCAAAGGATAATTTCCTCGATACGATCCTGAAGTAAGAACACGGGACCGACTTCGGATGCGAAACGCTGAAAGTCAGGCAGTACGCGATTCAGAACGCCAGGGGGGAGTTGGCGGGAGAGTGCGGCCCGCAGGGGGCGCGTTGGCATGACGAGGACGACGTGCGAAGGGTACGATGTCAAGATTTCTTACACGTGCTAGTGGGATCGAGCGAGTCTCGATGAAGTTCACGTCGGCTCAGTAAGTATACTTATGGGCTCGGATTGGAACGAATTTGCCGCTGGATTCAGAGATGTGGCAGTGCTGGCATGTTCAAAACTCTTCCTGGTTCTCAGCCTGAGCGGATTCGCGTTGATCATGAGTGATTCCCCGGTTGTGATACTCCAGATGCAATTCACGACCGAGGAATCACTTTCGAGTCACACATGCTTGTGTTCAATGTCGTGCTAATCCAACCCTAGTACGACTGTATGGAACAACTCACGCTTCTCGACTCACCCCTCAACAGTACTTTTTCAGCAGTTTGCATCTACGACGATGTATATGGATAAAAGGGAGTATACTGAGTCCTTGCACTAGAGCGTATCATAACGGTGCTTGCTGACATACTCACAGCTTGAGTCCTTGACGTCCAGATATCCACTGTGTTGAAATGTCAGGCCCTTTCACGGCACGTGCATCACTTTCGAATCACACAGGTATGTACTATCCGGCGTCGCTCACATCGCGGTGAGCTTATCGCTGAGCTGATGGCTTATCGAGCCATGGGCCAGTGCTTGTCGAACAATCCTCACGGCACATGTCACATACGCTTCAACTATGAGTCTACTCAGCACCGCACTTGATTCTATCCATAATATACACTATCCAGCAACAAACAGATACAATGCACTCGTGAAATCGCAAAGCATGTTTTGGACTTGACCCGTAATGTCCCCTCGCTCAGCGGGATGAGTGCTCGACTCATCGCATTGAACCACGTGCATCTCGTGCACATGACGCTGCCAGTATACGGAACCGCCCTATTAGCTTACCGTCACCTCCACCGACCCTCTCCCGTCCTAGATCCGATCCCTCTCGTCACTCTTGCCCCCAAAACAGCCCCACTAACCATCGCCACTGCCCAGAGCCATCCCACTCCCCACCGTCTCACCCATCCTATCCCGTTCACTCCTGTAAACAGCGTACTCACCACGACAGGCCCCACCGCACGCCCGACGCACATGGCAAACTGCACGAGCCCGTTGCTGCGGCCGAGGGCACTTGGGGAGGGAGCATGTCGTTTGATGAGGAGCATGCTGAGGCTATGTGGGATGGCGCCAACTTTGGAGAGCGCGAGGAGGGTGAGGAGGCCCATCCAGACGAGCGCGGATGCTGAGCCTGATGCGGATACAGATACGGAGTTGGAGTTGGAACTGGCAGATGGATACGCACGGGCGAAGATGTTGAGGAATGGAAGGAGGCCAAAAGCGACAGGCCAGATGTACATGCACGCATTGTACGTCTTGGCGTAGTTGAAACGCCGCAAGATGTAGGGCATGGCGAAGAACCGGAGGAGCACGGCCAGCGTTCCTGCGAACGCAAGCATGTTTCCGATCGTCGAGGGCTGTCAGAGGATAAGTCACAGATGTGTGAGGCCTTGGGCGAGCCCAATGGACTCGGATTTGACACTCACCTCGAGTCCCAAACCGCCTGCATCGACAGGTGAGTAGCAGAAGAGCGCAAAAACGACGTCGAATGCGAGGCTCAGTGAACTCAGCGCGAATCCAGAGATCGTCAGAGCTCGTATAGCAGGTATCGACAGGAGCGCCATCACGCTCGCAGGTTCAGTCTCGTCCAACTCTGCACCTGTATGCGATCTTGAGACGGATGAAGCTCTCGTGCTGGCGTGGGCATCCTTTCGTTTACTTGGAAGTGTCTGCAAGCACCGAAGACAAACTGTCAGTGTATACTCTCTCCGTATTCTTTTTTTCCGTTCTTTTCATGGCGTACCTCTTCGATGAGCGTATACCCCATCCCTGCTCCCACGAGTGCACAAGCAGCGCTGACGACACAAGGAGGGAGATACGGATGCTCCGAGAAGATGTGCCAGGAGAAAAACTGTGGGTACCGCGTCGCGGCGTTCGCCAGCGTCCCACCGATGAGCGGTCTACACATTCCCATCGGTCCAATCAAACTCCAAACACGAAAAAAAGAGAGAGAGACTAACCCGATGACAGTACCTACCGGCCATGAGAGACTGTAGATCGGCACTGCGAGGTCTTGATTGGTGTCATCTGTGATCTCGGCCAGGATGGAGTGGATGACAGCTACGTTTCCTGCGACTAATCCGCCTAGAATCGTCGGGATGTGAGCATGACCTATAGATGAAACGTGACGACAGAAGAAACGAAAACCGACCGAAAAATCTAGATGCAACGATGCCAGCAAACGACGTAGACAACCCAAGTGCCGCGGTCGTCACCGCGATCCCAACGAGACCAGTAAACACCACAGGACGTCGGCCAACCATATCTTCGCCCATCGTTATGTCACCTGATGCGAATGACTCCAAAGTTCATCTACGTGCCTGATATCCTCCCCCACTGATACACCGAAAACACCTGCGCGAGCGAGTACGCGCTCTCCTATCGTTTATCCATCATAGTGCCAAAGTAGGGAGAGGGGGTGTCAACAAATACAGCATCGCCTCCAAAGAGTCTTCATACGTACGACCAAACCACTGTAAAACCCGACCTGATCGGGCTCGGCGATCCGCAGATCAGCGAGGAGCTGGTTGATGTAGGGAAATATCTGCTGGTAAGCGATAGGATCGACGATGCGGACTGCGATTAGGGCACCGAGTTGGGCTTTTGGGAGGGGTGTCGGTGTCGGCTTGTTGTTGGGATTAGGGGTTCTGGAGGAGACGGCTTCCTCGTCTTCGCCGTCGGGTAAGAGGCGTGTCGACTCGTTTGCCGCGTCGACGTTGTCATGATTGTCAATGTGGTCGCGACTCGCTTTGACCATAGACAGAGACATCGAGTGTACTATCTTGTTCTCGGTCCTAGGGTGCGTTGGTGTGTCCCAGAGATACTGTCCCGGACACGTTGTCGCATCGTGCCAATCACACTGGTCCTCGTGTGATTCACGACTCCGGTTAGATCTGGCGTCGGATCAAGGCCAATCTCATCAACCCGGAAAATGCCTTGCGAGCAAGTTAATTTACCTCTTTCGCCGTCTTGCGGTGGATTTCGGAACATAAGTCAAATCAAGGGTTTGGGCCACACACACTACTAGCCAAACGCGACGAAACATACCAAGTACCTGTAGCTGTACGCATCCTGTGAATCACTAAAGAGCACTTCATCGCCGAGCGTGATATCGCATATCCGTCGGGCTTATGGTGTTCACGACATTACGCCAAAGTACAGTCACCTTGTTTACAAGTTTACAAGAGCTCAATACATAAGCCGCGCGCACAACCGGCAGCCGGCCAGAAAGTGCTGCTTTATATATCTAGTCATGAGGTCGTGATCACCAGAGTGGGTCGAGGCGGCGGCTGTTCAATTCACATCGTTGTGGAACCGCCTCGAGGTCGATCAATCGGCGTGACTGGTGATCCGCGCCCATTGCATTCAGGGGCTGCCATTGTAAGGGCCCAGTGGTGGTCCAAGCACTCAACAACGGCCACGCCGCCCGCGGCGCCTCCAAGTATCCCCTCATGTACCTTACATTCCAGTCATTGTCTCGCCTAGGCACTGACATGTCACCAATTCATCCTGATAGATGTCCATTTTTGTGTTCCCCCTGCGGGAAGAATGAGGCCAGACCTTTTCTGGTACATTCAGTGAGTTTTCATTGATCCAAACACTAACGGGCGGTTGATGAACGATGGTCATATGATATGTGATATGCCCAGACCGCAATGACACTGGTAATTCTTGACATTTCAAGTTATTGTCACCTTGTTCCTTGTGACGGAATGTCAGGTAGGTACGCCCGACCTCTTCGCATTGACCAATGTATTGAGCGAACGGGCTGTGTGCAGAAGGGTGGAAAAGGGGAACCAGAGGCCCTCCTCGCTGTATAAAATGGTCAGTCATTAGAAAAACAGTATCCCATCGTCTCTCTAAAGTCACCCACTCTACAAAAGATGTACACCCGCTTCTCTGTTCTTCTCTCCGTCGCTGCCCTCGCTGCAGTCGTCGCCGCCGCTCCTGGCGCGCTTGAAGTCCGCACAACTTACCAGTGCAACACCGGCACGATGCAATGCTGCACCACCACCACTACTGTGAGATTTCCCTATCCCTCATGCTTTCGCGCTTCGCACTAACGATGGCCCACGCTGCAGGCGAATGACCCATCAATTGTGGGTCTCCTTGGACTACTCGGGATCACCACTGGTAGCATCACCTCTACGGTCGGGATCGCCTGCTCCCCGATCACCGGCACGGGTTTGAGTAGCGGTTCTTTGTGCGGCCAACAGCCCGTCTGTTGTGACAATGTTTATCAGGTGAGTCAACCTGTCTGTCTGGCCATCCGAGAGGGAGAGGAGAAAGGTGCTGATCGTTCTCCCCCGCACAAATAGAACGGGTTGGTTAACGATGGTTGCTCTCCTGTCACCATCAACTTGTGAGCAGCTGAAAGATACGACTGTGCTCAAGTCGCCGGACGCCTCGAAATATTCTCTTTCTTCTTTGCTTGGTTGGTCGGTTTGAATAAGGGTTGTGTACGATATTTTGTGTGTGAAGAGCATGTGATCGAATGAATGGATTGTGCTTCCGTGTTTGAAGGTTCCTGAAAGAAAAAGAACCTCGGTGAGAAGCTCCTACCAGCTCATCCCTCTCCGGACCGATCAGATTGCAATAGTCTGAATGATTGAGCGCGCGGATCCAAGGCTATCGCGAAAGGAAGCAACATATTCTCCCATGTACTAGTAGAGTGCGGACGGAAGCAATGTTGCTGTGAGTGCTGTCACGACGATGATATTTAAGAAATTGGGTACCTCGGTTTTGCAAAGACCCTCGGTCACCACTTTGGCCGAAGCTCTTTGTGTCTGCTCATGTTAGACAGAAATGAAGCTGTAGGCAAGGAAGCCGCCAGCGAGGGTCCCGCTACAAGGCAGCCAAGGCGATGGTAGTGACGCTGATATCAACCACCCGAATGCTGTGTCAAACGAGACCTGCACGGACCGAGTGGAGATCACGGAGTCGTGGGAGATCAATGAGTTGAGTCGAACGGTCGTCCAGATGGACAACGACAATTCGCCGAGTGTAGTAGCTCGACCGCAGCCCCAACACCTACCAGAGCGCGTCAGCGTATCACCCGGGAGGAAGCGAGATAGATGGGTGGCTTTCGGTCACGGTGACAAATACGAGTCTTATGGAAAATGTCCTACCACGTGGAAGGACGAGGCCGTAACTAGCCGAGCGGTCCACTAGGCGGTAAGACGGTTGCACCAACAGAGTCGGGAAGTGACCTAGACCTACCAAGGGTGCTCAGAACGAGCCAGAGGATCTGGGAGGTGGTACGGGAGGTCATGACGATGAAGAGAAAGTGTCCAGACAAGTCGATGAGCTACGGTACAAGATGGGCTTACGGGAACGAGTCGAAAGAGGATATCGTCGAGACTCACGCAGTGGTCCGGAGCGACGGTGGACGTGGTAGATGTGGTACACGAGATGGCAGCGACGGTGCAACGAACAGCGCCAGAGATGACTCACGACAAGTCGTACTGAAATCATGGACGAAGAAGGTCAGCGTCCAGAATGGTTTATTAGTGCACTATAGGACAAACGGACATACTTGAGCCCCGAAGGTCAATTTCCAGGGGGAGTGGAGTCGGAGGCGAAACAAACTCCTCGAGAGTATCCAAGGGTGACGAAGACGTTACTAATCGACCTAAAGCGACACAGAACAAGTTAGAATACGAACGCTCGGAGAGACGGACGACGAAAATCCACCAAGAAGGCTCTGGATGAGCCAAATCCCGAGGGAGCCAGAGGGCAGCGGAAATGCCGAGTCAGAGGGCTAGGGCATTGATACAGAGGGTCCAAACGAGGGGATAGGGATGACGCAATAAGTAACGCCGGCTACGAGTCACGACAACTTGCACCGGAGGCGCTAGCTGGGGGTCGAGGTCAGCACCAGCAACTCACACGCAACGCAACAACGGACTTACCTAAGGCGCCCGCGGCACCTTACCGGACGACAGAATACATAGTACATGGGGTGGAACCGAAGGGGGAGTATTCTTGGGGTGCAAAACGCGACCACGAAGGCCCCTGCGCACGAACCCTAAGATGGAGCACACATGCCGCGACTTACTATATACGAAAAGAAGTCAGACCTTAAAGTGTCCAGGACATCGCGACAACACGCACGATTCGCCATAGCTGCAGGAGGAGCTTCCGTCGCGATACGACCCACCGGATGCTTCTAAGAACACGCTGACGTCGGTTCCGGTGTCCGAGGTGTGAGTCTTGTTGAACAGTTGAAAGGGGCCGGCGCGAGCAGCTCTAGCCGAGTGTCTTGCAAAAGACGGGACGCCCGACCATCGTACGAGCGCTCCACTACTTAGCCACCATTCTGGTTCGCAGTCGGAATAGATGTGATCTGCACGCTCGGTCAACCTTCAGTATTCGTGATACATAGCAGCGGATGGTGGATTCGACAGTTCCGGCTACCCGTGGCCCTGTGTCACTGTCAACTTTGTCAGCCTAGGCCGGGAGCCACCATGAATTACGGGTGTGTGGCAGATCAAGTCGCTGTCCAATGTTTGTTTGGATTTTTGATCTGATGGCCAGCCGTCACGTTCATGAGTGTTGTCGTAGTGTAGCGGAATATACAAGCCACAATCGGCCAAGTATGCCGAATACAAAAGCACAGTCAGCTATATAGATTATCAAGCTAATTCAGTAGACTACTATATTATCGAGCGAGTAGCTTAGGAGAATATATCGTCTCCTTGACTTTCGTTCCCCACTATCTCGTCTGATCTTGTTTGACCTCGCTACTCATCGTCTAACACTCTGCGCATAAGGTTATGAGCCCTGCCTCAGACCTCTAATCGGCGATACTACATTCGTACGTTATCCGTTCTTGACGATGACCAATCAAGGACAGCCCCCTGGCGTACCGCCCCCTAATCCACCAGCACCACTCGTGCCACTGTCTGTGCCATCTGTACCGGCGGCTAGTGGATCAAGCTCCACACCTGTGCCGCCTAATTCACCTGCAAGTATTCCTACCCATGCCACCGAGTCAGGAAACTCCTCAACTCCTAAAATTGAGAAGTTGAGAGAGGGTAACTGGGTCGCCTGGAAGGCCTGTATTTCAGCAGTCCTCAAAATGAAGGACGCATACGAGGTTGCGACCGGGATTACCCCACAGCCACAGGACCCTGACGGTGTGGCTAAATGGATGAAGAAGAATAATCTTGCTGAGGCGCTCATCACCACCTCCATTAAAGATGAGCAGGTCGTGTTCATCACTGAGTGCAAGACTGCAGCTGAGATGTGGGAGGCTCTCCATACTATCCATGAACCCAGTGGGCAACAGTCCATCCTCTCCACTCGGCGTGCGCTCTACGGCATGCAAGCCAAAGAGGATTGCGACATCGCCACCCATCTCCACAATATGAAACGCTTATGTGATCACTTGGCATTAAGCGGTTACCTAATTGATGCTGAGGACTTCAAGTCCATACCTGTCGGCTCTCTCCCACACAGCTGGGAAGGCTTCATCACTTCGTACCTAGGGTACCAAGGTGGGACATTGGGAAACACTCACGCTCAGACGATGACGGAGTACCAACTCATCTCACTCCTTACGGAGGAGGATAAAAGACGAAAGGAGAAAGAAGAAGGAAATGACTATGCCTACTCGGCTAAGTCGCAGGCTAAACCCAATTTGGATAAACGCTGACCTTGCAGTATCTGTGGATGCACTAATCACGCCACATCTGCTTGCCGATATAAAGGCAAACCCCGATGTGGCATATGTGACAAACTCAGGCATAAAGATGAAGAGTGCTGGAGAAACCCCCTTAATAAAGGAAAAGGGAGGATTTCCAAGGGTAATGGTCGGGACAACAAGAAATCCGATCCAAAAGGAAAAGAGCGCGCCAATCTCATAACAGAAGATTTGGACAGTGATACAGAGAGCTTAGATAAAGCCTTCACTGCGCATGTAAATGTAGTCAAGGATAACAGTGAGGCTGAAGGGGCCAACTTTTCTGCTTATTCCTGGATTGCAGACTCAGGTGCGACATCACACATATGCGCTGAACGCGACGCATTCTCAGATTATTCTGAATTGCCAAAGAAAGTCATTAAGGGACTAGGTGATCAGCCGATTACCGTTTATGGTAAAGGCACGGTAACGCTATATAGCCGAGCCGGTCGTCGTAATGTCACACTTCGGCTACTCGACACACTATATGTACCTGAAGCACGCGATAACTTGCTTTCACTTGGTCGTATAGATGCTGTAGGAGGTAGTATGACTTGTGCCAATGGCAAAATCACTATACGTGATAAAGACAGAAAGAACATCGCACATGGTGAATTACGCAAGAATTTATATTATCTCGACGTTGTCACACAATACGCAGAAGAAAGTGCCAATATTGTGATTAAATTAAAATCTTATACTTGGGTGGAGTGGCACCGTCGCCTAGGACATATCGCTATCACTGGACTACGAAATCTACATGGTAAGAACCTAGTCGACGGGTTTACTGTACAAAATAGTACGCAGGAATTTGACTGCGATGCCTGCACAAAAGTGAAACATACTCACGAGCCAGTTCCTAAACAGGCAAGCCAGTGGGAAGTCAAACTGGGTGAAGTCACACACTCTGATTTGTGGGGCCTGGCTCCCATGCCGGGACTGAAAGGGCACAGATATTATATATCATTCATCGATGAGGCCACTCGATGAACTAAACTAATGTATCTAACCCACAAAAGTGAAGCTTCAGATAAGGTAAAACACTACCTGTTATAATATGAACATTTTCAAACATTTTCGAACTTCAACTTTCTTCCTTTCCAGTCACGTGATCA
>QFEM01002737.1:0-26260 GCA_003316205.1 Boletus bicolor
AAGACTGAAGGTGAGGGGAAAGAACGGAGTCCCGGTGACCTTTTTCTCGGAATATTTTATACCCCCTTACATGGGCACCCAGGATGCTTCTCTGCTGACCAGGTGAGCAAGCGAGGGAAATCTAACCGCAGCCCGACGGTCCGGGACGGTACTATCAGATAAGGATAAGTCAGTGATTTCTTTTACCGGTGGCCTCATCAACGTGCGAGATGTCTGTGCACGACCACGATAACGAGCAAAACGCCGAGCAGGCGCTCAAGGACGTCTTGATCGCCCTCTTTGAACACTCTGATGTCCTTGCACAACATCTACTCCCCGAGCTGCTCGCCACCCAGCATGACAAGCCCCACGTGTACCACACTTCCGATATCGAGGCCGTCCTCGGCAGGTCGATGATCATTATTCGGAGTTGGGACGCAGAGCTCCAGGCTCAGTTCATCGGAGGGCACCCCAGGATTGGGGAGACAAAGAACCTTTCCGTCCTAAGCTCTAAGGAGCAGAGCGGAGGTACATCACAACCGACCCCTCCAGAGGTCCTTGCGCGCCTCGCACATCTGAATGCATGCTATGAGCATGTATATCCCAGGTTACGATACATCACGTTCGTCAATGGTCGAAGCCGAGCTGTGATTGCGAAAGAGATGGAAGATAAGCTCAGAATCAAGCATTCTCTATCGCCCGACGAGCCATCCGTAGAGAGTTTCGTGCCCATCGAGACATGCAGTCATGCCTGGCGTCAGGAACTTGACAGGGCGGTCGAGGACGTTGGACGGATTGCCCAAAGCAGGCTAGCCAAGCTTCGTGTTACAGTGGGGTGACTTGGTGAGCAAGATCAAGCCGAGATGCAAGTGATGCTAATCTCATGGTAGGTTAACCCAGAGCGACAGAAGAATTGGAAGGCATCGCATTGTAATACAAGGATAGATCCAGTGCGCACGACAAGCAGAAGATACAGCTATGTACACTAAATTAAATAAAACGAATAAAACGAATGGGGCAAAGTTTCAAAGGGTGGGAGTAAAAATGTATGGAAGGCACGAATCATGGGAGAGAATAGTACAACAGGTCCGAAATATACAAGACCCTCGGCATAGGGATATAAGAATACGACCATAAAAAGTTGCTAACGGGTGGAGTATCGCGTGGACGACTGTTCCTTCTCTCGCATCTCTCTGCGCTGCAGGATATGAGAATGCCGCTAAAGAATGAAGGAAAATGGCTACCTTGAGGACTTCTTGTTTCCTGATTTCCCATTCTGGATTCCGATCGCAAAGCTCTTGGTAAAACTGTTCTACCAGCTTTCCGTGCATCTCCTTCTCTTCCTTGATCTTGCGGATATTCTCGTACAAATCAGCTCGTGCCCTCATTCGGGCTTCGCTCCGTTCCTGGGCCTGCCGCGCCCATTCCTCGCGCTCTTTGTTCCGCCTCTCGCGCTCCTCGTCCCAAGCTCGCTTGTTCAGCTGTGCGCGTTGTATACGATCATCATAGGCCTGGGGAATGATCGTCATTAACATTAGCGCGCATGGTGAGCACACAGCAGGCCAACCTTTCGCTTGGTCGGATCGCTTAGAACTTGGAAAGCTTCGCAGACCTGCGGATGTTCAGTATGAGTTGAAGAGCACACAGGGTAAACGCGCAACTCCACGGTGTTCATACGTTTCTGAACTTGCCCTCGGCAGCTCTCCGCGCCCGGTCGCTTGCTGTTGGCTCGAGCTTGTCTGGGTGTGTTTCAAGTGCCTTTGTCTTGTACGCCTTCCTCACTGCAAGAAGACTACATAAGAAAAGTGGTATGGAAAGAACGGATGAAATGAGATAGACAAACCATCCTCTGTGGTGGCATCAGTTGGTATGCCAAGGACATCATACGACGTCAATCCAACTGCCATTGGCAATTTTCTGCCTCGCTGGCTTGAAGGAGGTGTGCCAGGGCGCGGAGAACGAGAGAGCAGGAGACAAGTTGATGGGGGATTCGAAGCGAACTCGAACCTTGGATGTCGAGAAATTTACCCGCGCGGCCCGTAAATTATATTATATAATCCGTCGGAAGGTACATTGCGTGAGGTGAGGCGACGACGGGGCTGGTGCAAAAAGAACGTGCAACCAGCGTCTTGATACATGAATGCATACATGGGGAAAGAGATGTGTGTAGTGGGCAAAAAAGTGCTGTAATATGGTGTAAAAGTACCCGCTCGGGAGGCGTAAAGTGGGCAGCACGGCGTAGGCCGCTTGTGGCAGTACCGAATTTATTGCGACAACGCCAAGTCCCTCCCATCATCCAAACGGTCATTTAACACGCTATCTACGAGGTAACAAAAAAAAAAACCAAAATGACCATGCGTGCATATGTGCATGGGACTTGATCTAAAAATTGACAGATCACTGGCACCCCCTGGCAATTCGACTTGTCCAAGCTTTCCTCACAACGCTCGACGATCGAACCAGTGAGTGGTTTGGTAACGTTAAAGACTGCACTGCTTGACTTGTGCTCACAACAGACTAGCAATGTCTTCTGCCATCCTTCTTAATTTTGTTGAAGGAGAGGCGCCATTTGTAGTCTCAGCTGCAGGGAAGCCGTGCAAGACCTGGTACAAGGTCTCTGGTGACCTCAAGTCTGGCATCCGACCCCTCGTACTACTCCATGGCGGCCCAGGGTGCGCGCATGAGTATCTCGAGGTCGTCACTCAATTGACCACCCTCTACGCCATCCCTGTCGTCCTCTATGATCAGCTCGGCAACGGTCGTTCCACCCATCTCCCTGAGAAGAATGGTGATACCGGTTTCTGGACCCCAAACTTATTCGTCGACGAGCTCCATAATCTATTGCATCACTTGGGTATCCATGATGATTACGATCTGCTCGGTCATTCTTGGGGTGGGATGCTCGCTTCCGTCTTCGCAATTCAGCAACCCAAGGGTTTACACAAGCTTATCATTTCTGATTCCCCTGCGAGTATGAAGTTGTGGATGGAGGCGGCAGCACTGTTGAGGCTTCGGTTGCCCCAACAAGTCCAGGATGCGCTCAACAAGCATGAAGCGGATGCTACCACTACTCACGAGGACTACCTTAAAGCGACTCAGGTCTTCTACGAGCACTTCTTGTGCAGACTGAAGCCTTTCCCTCAGTCCCTCAAGGCTTGCCTGGAGTGGACGGAAAAGGATCCGACGGTCTACATGACCATGTATGTATTCACCCTCCGGGTCGACTATGTCCTGACCTTGCGTGCTTGGCCAGGAACGGACCTAACGAGTTCCACATCGTCGGTTCGCTCAAAACCTGGAGCGTTATTGATGACCTTCACAAGATAAATGTCCCCACGTTACTTCTGAATGGGCGTTACGATGAAGCACATGACATGACCATGGAACCATTCTTCCAATACGTTCCCAAGGTCAAATGGATTCAATTTGCCAACTCGGCACATGTCCCGCAGTTGGAGGAGACAGACAGGTATTTAGAGGTGGTCGGGAACTTTTTGCTCAAGCATTGAGGATAAATGTAACAAGACTGTATGCTCAAAAAGGAGATTCAACCAGCAGTTGCTCGCCAATGCTTGCTAGTCGCAATTCACAGTTGATGGAAGGTCTATCAGGCTGACTCCTTTTCCCCGACACCGTATTTGGCGGAGTCCGTGCCATGATGTTGGTGGTTGACAAAGTTAAACCTGTGGAAAGTGTTAGGAAATTGTACTGCAGAGATGGCACAAGACGTCTCACATCGGGAACGCCTCTGAAAGTGAGCCAAGTCAGAAGAGATGATGTACGACAAGGTGGGTACTCACGGAATTTGAGTTGGGACCATACAGAGTTGCGGTAGGCGACGTCTTGTATCCAATATGGTTGAGAAGACTCGGGGTGCAGGGGCTTGCCCTCAGCGACACGTTGCCTCAGCTCGGCCAAGTCCAAGTCCTCCTCACGTTTGTTCTCCGTCCAGCCCCAGAAACGCACTTGTAGTGTGATGAGCTTTGGACCCGGTGGATGCCGAGAGGATGCTTACAGCTCGAATTCTGGTATGCGAAGAGGAAGCCACCTATGAAGCCCATGAATCCGCCAAGGCGAAGGGTGGTACGAAGGCGAATGTTGGGTGGTAACGGGTCGGCCATGTCTGCGAGGACATTGTTCTATTACAGGCATCGAATTGAAAGAATTTGGTGCATACTCCACAAGTACAAGGCCGCTGGAAAGGCGGCTGTTGCTCCAGCCCAGGTTGCATAGTCAGAAGGACGGAAATAACGAACGACACGAGAGAAATGCGGGTCCGCGTCGATGAGCGGGTAGGGGGTCTTCACGACCTTGTCAGGCATGGCGACGGAGTGTTGTCGGCTAAGAACAAAGGAAATCGACAAAATCAATACAAGTCCCCGCGAGTCCGGCCCTAAATCCGCTGTTCCCTGTTGTGATCGTTGTTCTCGTATCTTTTCCCTTTGCTTCATCCTCGAGCTCGTCGTCGAGCACGTCCTTGCTACACTTGTTGCTCGCCCTGTCGAGCCGAGCGTTGTTTATCACTCACAATGAGCGCTGTCAGACGGAATGACCGCCGCGCCAACAGAAACAACCTCTCTTCGCCATACTCGCGACCTTCGAAGGTCCAGCCGTCGAAAAAATCAGTGCGTGCATGTCCGTCTCAATGCCTCCTTCGCACTGAGCCAATATTTTCAGCCCTGGAGCCTTTCCGGGCTAATCAGCTTTCTAAATCCCTTCGGAGGCAACGGCGAACCAGAGGATTTCGACATCTCAGGCATGTCGGACGGCGAGATTGAGCAAGGTCCTCCTCCTCGTCGCTTCTCACCGCCACAACAACCATTGCCTCCACCTCCCCCACCACCGCAACAACAGGCATGTACCCGACCTACGTTCTTCCGAGTTCAAGATTGCTCAATCCTCATTTAGTCGTCATCTAATTCATCAAGGCCATCGGTAATGAACGGTCCGACTGCAAGTTCAGGTCATGTCACACAAACATCTCCACACCAACCATTTTCTTTGAACACACCTTCCCCTGTCCCTCCCAGTTCCTCCCTGGCCAAAAACCTCGAGCCAATTACGAGGTTTTTGGTTGAGAAAGCCGGGCAGCCTCTCAACGAGTTTGAGGCGGCTGGCATTGTGGATTACATCCAGAAGAACGTGCAAGGTACGCCCAAGGCTTGTTGCATCGAAATGTATCAACTCAGGGCTCTGCCATTGTTGCTTTAGGGCCAACGTTCGTTCCTGACAGGCCTGAACCATTTCGGTTTTCCGTGTCACCTTCACGCAGCGCTTCGCCCAACCAGAGTCAGGGGATTAACAATATCCAAACACCTCGCAAGACCCTCCCCAGAAATCCCAATGGCGTGTACCGTTGGCAGGGCGCAGGCAGTTCGCGTCCCCGCAATCGCTACCAGTCTCCTGGTTTTGCACCTCGTCCGCAGCAACATCGAATTAAGCTGTCACCCCCTAAGACACCGTTGGCGACCGACACGAAGCGGCGGCGTGTGGGTGACGAGGCTGAATTCTCGACACCTCAAAAGCCGATAGTGCCCTATACCTCGACTGTCATTTTCCCAAGTTCGGTGCTGGTATCTCCTACTCCACCCTCACGCCACGCCACTGGACCTTCTGTGACATTTTTGAACGGTAAACCCACTGTTTCTTCCGCAGCACCAGTCACGCCGAAGGCGAACGGTATACTGCCTCGCATCCGTACAGGTGGGCTACCAATGAAGCCCACCACACCGGCCATCCCATCTCCCTTACGACAAACATGGAAGGAGAGCGATTCGCCACCACAGGGTTCTCCCCCTTCCCGATCCACCAGGGCAGCTGACTTTATGACCGAGCTCATCAAGGAGGTGACCCCCCCGAAGAAGCCAGACGTTTCCAATCCGTACCAGACTGCTAGTCCTGTCAAACCTCCAGCACCGGTGAGGAAACCCGTGGCTAAGCGACCCAAACCTACTGTCAAGCCAGCCGAGCAGCCAAGGGAGCAAGTACCGGAGATGTCTGCACAAGCTATCATCGAAGCCACCGTCCCTAAAGTGGGTTGACCCTCTGATGAACCCAGCTGGTTGGCTCATGTTTGCTTTACATTCACAGGGCACGAAACGCTCGAGGCCGGCACCGGAAATGGAAAAGCCAACTCGTCAGGAGGAGGTCTTGGACAGCGAACCTTTCGCTCCTGTAGTCAACGGCTCCACACATACAATCCGCTCTGCTTTCAATGTTGTGGAGACAGTCGCCATTCTGGAAGATGAAGAGAGTCCTTCTAAGCGGCGTAAAACTCCGCCTACTAGACCGTCGTCTAAGGCCCAGGAAATCGATGAACCCAGTGCTTCCAAAGCAATTACACGTCCAGCGGAAGTTATTGAGCCTGCCGACGACACTTCCCACATCAATGGCAGGCCGGCTCCTCCACTGCCAGCGACGACGTTGTCTCCGCCCTCTGTTACCAAACCGCTCTTTGGTAGTGTGAAAGCTTCTGCGCCAAAGGAGCCTTCCAAGCTTCGGTACAGTTTCCACGCGGACAAAGTGGAGGTCAAGAGTGCGGACGCTGTACCGTTACCATCCCTTCGACCGTTCTTTGCACCCCCGCCTGTACCCCCACCCGCCATCCTCAAGACCATGGGGGCACCAGCAAAGGCCAAGTTACCAGCAAAGGAAGAAGCTCTTGCAATGGATGTTGACGAGCTTCCCAAATATACGTTCTGTGTTGGAACAACCTCTTCTTCTCCCGTTGGTCCTAGCTTTTCCGCGGCACGCAGCGTCGTGCTTTCCTTGGCTGTCACTTCCCTCCCTACTTATGAGTTCACTCCGGTCATTGTGCCAGTACGCGCCATGAATGGGTTTAATTGGACCGCAGCCGGGATGAAAGCGCCCACCACCTTGGCGCAGACGTGGATGTGTTCGCTTTGCGGCCTGCAGAACCCTGCAGATGCGAAGGAAAAGTGCACGATTTGCGATGCTCCCCGGCAAGCCCCGATAGTTTCCTCTTCCCCCTCTCCCGCGCCTATGCCTGTACAAACCTCGTCTACTCCCGCTGCAACAGCACCACCGTCTGCCCCACCGAAGGGCTTCGATTGGTCTGCAGCTGGCCTAGCACCACCTCCAAAGGTTGAGAGTGGTGCATGGATATGTTCTGTCTGCTCGCTCTCCAATCCTGCGAGCGCTGCAGACAAATGTTCTATTTGTGATGCGCCTCGTTAAAATATATTACCTTATACTGGTACTTGGGCGTCGATGTGGTTTCTTTATTCCTCAGGCCTCTGCCTTGTTTCCAACCTGTGTTTTGCTCTCAATCCAGAGCTCTTCATCCTTGCTGCCGCAATGCCGCTGAAATTTTGTCATTACATTTATACACATACACGTCACAAAGGGACCTATTACAAAATGGATGCATGAGTGATGGAGCAGCCGATAATCATCACAACGCTCCAAAATCCAACTTGCGTGCCAACGGTCGTAGACCATCTATCGGTGATGAGAGCTTACGTTTCAACTTGCTCGGCGGAGCAGCTTTGACGCCATGGCCTGACCCCGATGGTTCCACATTTCCGTCCACCTCTTCGAGAGGGCGGGGCTGGGCGGAAGCAGGTTTGGGAAGTTTAGATGGATGTGTTGGGTAGGGTAGTGACGTAAAGTAAGGGTGGTGAAGGGCCTGTACGATAAGATTATGGGGTCAGAACGATAACATAAGGGTTTATACAAAACATATGATTCTCGAAACAGACAAGGACAAACCTCTCGTGCACTGATCCGTCGTCGTGGCTCGTACGTGAGGCATCTACTGAGCAGGTTCAAGGCGTCTCCCGAAGCCGCGGTGAAGAGGTCACGGAGAGGGGTGCGAGGGAACTGTCCTACAGGAACGTAATCTGGGAGTTTAGTGTGGCCCTGGTAGGGATGTACCAGGGTATGCGCACGGGTTGCGACGATCAGCTCATATCAAAAGAAGACGGAGCGAAGAAACGCTCACTGGCCAATCCTCCTCCGTCGGCGTTCCGAGCGCCCGGAAGATGGTTTTCAACTGGTCCATGTCAGACTCGCCAGGGAGATATGGCGTGCGCAACATCAACTCTGCAAAGATACACCCGACGGACCAGATGTCGACTGCGGTACCGTAGTATCTACAGCCAAACAAAAGTTCCGGGGGTCGATACCAGCTGACAAACACAGCAATCCAAGTGAGCATCATGTGAATGCTCGGTCAGAGCGGGAGAGGGGGGACGAACCGAGTGATGACCTGACACGTCATCTTGTATCCCGGGTCTGCAAAGTCTCTTGCAAGACCAAAGTCGGCGAGTTTGAGCTGCCCGTCAGAGGCAATGAGCAAGTTATTCGGTTTCAAATCCTATATGATCATCATACGGGTGGGCGCGTCAGCCCAACACAACGTTTAAAATACCGGGATTGCCCTACGCAGCGGAATTATCAAAAGGATAGTAGACGCACCCGGTGGAGAATGAAATTCCTATGGCAGAACTCCAATCCACGAAAGGTCATTGCCATCCACGACTTGATGTCCGCAGGCAAAAAGACGAGCGTGCGATCCTTGATGATGATTTCGAGGTCGCTATCCAAGAACTCGAGGACGAGATTGAGATTTGTTTTCGAGGAGAATACATCCATGAGCTAGTGGTCGGGTAGGCGTTGTATTGAAGGAAACATACAGAGAGAGAGAGAGATACCTCGATGATGTTCTGGTGGTGTAGCTCACGAAGATACTTGACTTCGCGAATGGCAGACATGTCGAGGCCATCTTTGAACTGCCCGACTTTTATCTTTTTGATGGCGACCTTCTTTGAGGTAGTTGCTTCGTGACCTATTGGTTGTAAAATGAGGATCAAGAGGGGTACGCGAGGGTATGAGCGGAACGACGGACCTCTGTAGACAACGGCGTAGGTGCCTTCACCGATCTTCTGGTCTTTGGCCCTGTGATACGCGCAAGACGATCAGATTGGCACGCGAGAGCCGAGCAGAAAAAAGGCTTACCATTTTTTCTGGCGTTCTGCGTTGGCCTTTTCGACGGCATCCATTTATTGTCGGTGTCAAAGAGACAGTGCTCTATATGGAGGAGTCGGTCACCCTCTATGTTCGGTTCGGCTATCAAACGTTTACAGTTTTATTTTAACCTTCAATTACCCTCTCAACCCTCGCTCGCAAAACAGAATGGCAACATGTTGTTCAGAACGTTCATGACCGCGACGCTGCCGAACGTCGCGCCATCGTCCTCCATCATTTCGCTTACGACCCCGTTCACTCGCGCCTCGCTCGCAAAGATCAGAGATGCCCTCGCAGGGACGGTGAACCAGGATAGCATCGCCCCAGACCCGACGGAACGACACGCAGCCGTCTTCGTCCCGCTCTGCAACGTGAACGACACGCCCGGCGTGCTACTCGAGGTCAGAGGGAAGCTGAGGACGCATGCGGGCGAAGTGAGGTGGGTGCCGGGAGCGATGCTGGCGTATTAGTTCCTTACTCTAACTCGGGAATCAGCTTTCCAGGCGGGAGAGTGGACAAGGTATATGAAGATGATCTGCACTCGTCGGTGCTCGCGAGCGGTATGGACCGTGTGCTCATCCCCCACTTAGACAGATCCGTCTGTTCTGGCCGCTGCCTTGAGGGAGACGCGCGAAGAAGTGGGTGTTCTCCCTGGTCAGATTGAGGTCCTGGGGCAATTCGGTCCTGCCGAACTGAGCCTGGGAGGTCTCCGAGTGTGGCCCTACGTCGTACGTCCTTTATCTGGTCCAACACTGTACCGGCCCACAGGGAACTTTCCTGCGTTCAGGGTTTCATCCACCCGCGTGGAAACGTACCGTTTCCCTCGAGCCATGAATCACACACCCACTCCGGGAAAACTGCTCTCGACTTGGGATTTAAAAATACCCACCAGAGCCAGGATTCGTTCGACGATGACAATGATACCCCACTCCCGTCTTTATCCCTCGCTTCGCTGACGATATCACAACCCGAGGTAGCTACCATTTTCCATCTGCCCCTCACAGCTTTTATCTCGCGCGCTCGGCTCAAACCTCATCAATTCCGTGGTGGAAGGCCATACTGGGCCATTGAGGCTTCGGACCTTGTTTCACCCGGAGGTCCGTGGGAGTCAAGTGATACACGCGGACAATCGGAAATTGATAGCGGGAAATTAGAGGTCTGGGGGCTAACGGGATGGTACCTCTCCCTATTGATGAAGGTGTTGAAAGTTTATCGATAGATACAGCACCGTTGTTGGGTTCAACACGTTCAACAACCAAATTCACGCCGTCATTTGATCTATGGACTGCATCAGCCATCTTCGTATAGAATGTTCGTAATAGGGATCATTAAATTTATATGATACAAGGTATTGACGACGGACAAGAGGTTGACATGGGAATGAGAGATGGACCCATACTGCATCTTGATCATCCGAATCAAGAGAAAATCGTGTCATAATAAGTGGGTAAGCGGAATGTTGTACTCTCAAGACAGAGGGGACGAACAAGGTATGTGTCCATGTGGAATATGTGAGCATTGACAAGGAACGAAAGATGACGATGCGGCCGATACGGTAGCTTGTTGTCATGAGTATTAGGTGGATGCGAGAGATCAGGGGTAGAGAAATCGTTGAGAAAGCAGTAGACATGAACATAGATACACCTGATGACGACAGTACAATTCGTCATGCGAGTCCGCGAGTCTGCGCTGGGCCAGGGAATGCAGACGACATTGGTGAGACCTGGTATTGGGTTGGGACGTCAGCGTCGAGGGACGGCCCGTTACTCATTGCAGGAGCTGTGCTTGTGCTTGGCGTTGTTGGCGCACCACCCGGGGTCGGCACCTTCCCGATGAACCAAGAAGGTACCCACCCACGATCACCACCCTCCTCCTTGACAGCCTACAAAGAGCGGTTAGCTTTAGACACAATCGAAGTAGCGGAAACGCACATATGACCAATGGTTGTATCGCTTGAACACCCTCAATGCATCGTCCTTTGCCAGATCCAACTCCTCTTCTCCTTTCTTCTTGTAGTCCATCAACGCTATGCCTGGGAAGCTCGTTGATATAATGCTTAACGGTAAGATCGGTGTTTTGCTTTCGGAGATATCAGGGGATCCGGAGGCCTTGGCTACCGCTGTTGCTTCAGCTATTGCTGATGCGACCGGGACATTTGTCTCCAACAGACAACCCGCGGGTACCCATCCTTGTTTCGAGGTGTCGGTGTCGACAACACCTGAGCCCGTTGGGTCCCGTTGCACAACCCACCAGCCGCGAGCTCGAGAAAGAATGACAAAGGTATCCCCACTACGCAGCGCCCGGATGAGACAGCTACCAGATCGTGAAGGAGAAAGAACACGCACACGATGACGTCAAATTCGTCCTCTTGTTCTGCCATATAGGGGTATATCGCGACTGCATATGAAACACCCATGGATGGAGGTATTTCCCTTTTCGAACTCTCTGCCTCGGTTGATCCGTACAAAGTCGTTGTTCTAGATTTGGTGCTGTCGGAGGAGCTCTGTCCTGAATTGACCAACGTAGAGGTGGTGGTCTCGCGATTGCTCACGCCATCATCACCAGATTTATTTTCAACGATCGGTGATATGACCTCAGGCCAACCAGCTTGCGGCGTGGTGCCTGTGAGGGGTGGTGCTGGTGCCGATAGGTCACTCACCTCGAGCTTCGGAGGACGGGCAACTGCTTTGCCCTGGCCAGCAGCGATAGGCTTGTTAGGGTGAGAGGGCGTGGCACTAGGTGTGCTACTGTTACTGTTTGTATGTTCGGATGAAATGGAGGCTTTGCGTAGAGCGTGTTTTTGCTGAGCAACCACGATTGGGGAACGTATGTCTTTGATATGCTTGAGCATGAAAACGGGGTTTTTCTTTGCGTCTTTTAGTTTTTGGAAGAGAAGTAACGGCTTCTCATCGTAACTCAGACATCGTTCGATGCGATTTCCTGTAAAATAGTTGGTGAGTGATTGAGGACAATGTGACGGGGGTATGCCGAGTACCAGGCGATCCATAACATATGAACATGGCATAGTTCTGCCAGGTATCGTTATTGATCTTATACTTCTTCAACGCAGCTGGTAAGACTTTCCACGTCGGGTCCTCCAAGCTAACTTTGAAACTCTTGAGATTGTCTGAACTTTCTTGCCGATTGGTTCTTGCAGACGGCAATGGTTGAGAACTAGGCGAGTCGGTCGTGGAGGGTGGGTTCCTTTGTGATGAAGAAGGGCCAGGTTGGATGGGGTTAGGCTGCGTCGACCGAACCTGAGAGATGTCATGCTCCGTTTGATGAGGTGAGGGATTCGGAGACTCTATCTCTGGCTTTGTGGGAGACTTTGCAGGATTTACGTACTGAGCCCACTTGAAGGAAGGTTGTCGCTTTAATGTCTGTTCATCCTGTTTGCGAGAGTGGTGAACAGTCTGCCTGGTGTCATTAAAATGGTCGTACCGATCGTTGTGAATTACGAACTTGGCTGAATTCCTCGAACAACAGTTCGACGGTATCCTTTAGACGTCTGTTGTCTTCTTCGAGATGAGAAACACGCTGAGCTATGGATTCGGGAGGCAATGAGGATGAAGAAAGACCGAAGGAGAGGTACCCACCCTGCTCCTTGACGAGGTCATTGAGTTTCCGGACAGACATGGCACGTTCTTGAGCTTCGGCTGCAAGACATAGGTCAACATGAAGAAGCTGGTTGGTGAGGTGGACATACAAGGAGGAACGTAGTGATCCGAGTCGATGGGTATGTGGTATGCGAGCTTGGCTTGGTAGATTGCTTTGAGGATGGCTAACCTCTGGCCGACGGTGGTGACTCCGACTGCCTTGAGAGTCTCTGGATCTAGCATGCACAGAACATCTCCCGAGATGTTATGTTCTGGATAGCACGAGGTGAGCAGTAGTTGCTACGAGCTGAGCCAGGGTACCTCTGATCTGGTGTTCGTACTGTGGAAATCCCAGAGCAGTAAGCCACTGGTGAACGCGGTCTTCATTCCAGTCCAGGATGTTTTCGCCGTCGTTGACGACGTCCATGGGCATGAGAATGCACTTGGGATGGTAGGTACTAGGGAGAGAAGAAACCGAGATCCACATGACATTGTCAGATCACGTGGTACTGTCAAAGTGACCTTCCGAGTCCTTGACTAGACACCACCGCGATGGACAATAATCCATGGGACGAAGCTGATATTGCCATCTCATCTTGGTCTCCGGATACATCTCCAACATGGCCCACAACAGTGACCTCTGCAGGCCAAGTTTGGCTTCAGGGTGATGCGCCCTGGGATCCCTCCACCATCGTTCCTGAGTCGCAGGACTCTTCGGAACAGGACATCACTGCACAGGATCAGCGTGGCATCTCTCAACTGTCTTCGTTAGCTGTCACAGAACCTTCTGCGACAGGCGCTTCAGTTTTGGATCACCGGGTTGCTCGTTCCACACCATCTTCATCAGACTCCTTCGATCCCGTGCCTGAGACAACTGATGCAGTCCTTCACAATATCGCATCGGTTGCACGTGTATCTGACGAGGAGGATCTCGGCGCTGCCCCCGACAATGACTGGGGCATGGCGTGGGGCAATACACCCTCTTCCGAGGCTAATCCCAAAGAAACTCAACCCCCTGACCAGTGGGAAGTTGCTCGCCAGGAGAAAGAAAAGCTCAATCGCGCGGTGGTACGGCATTTTTACAAACGTACACTACAGTTCATTCCTTAGTCTAGTGCAGCCTCCAGAATTCCTAGACTCCTTGCTTCGTCATTGCCAACAAGTCTCACAGGATCTTTGGCCAGCACCAGAAACCAGCAATGAAGACAACTGGAGATCGGGTTTCGACGATCTTGCAGACATGTACGTCTTGGCGGTTTACATTTTGTAATTATTTTGATGTTCTCCCCTAGCACCGCGCTTCTTGCTCAGTTAGTTCCCGCTGATTCGACACTGCCACCCATTGTGCAGTTTCCAGCAACCGCGACTGCAAAGGCGATGAATGAAGCACTTAAACTGACACGTCATTTACCTACGTCGGCCAGCAGTCCTCTGTCTCGCTTGTTAGCTTCAAAAGGATCATTAGAGTGGGAGAAATCCATCAAAGTCGGGCAAGATGTCGTTCCAGATATGGCACATACTGGGTGGAGAGTTCTTGAAAAGGAAGATCGTCTTAGCACAGTCGAGGAGTCGAAACCGAGGAAAGCTACCAGTGGCTTGCTGTCGTTTTGGAACCGCAGGGCGTCCTCAATCCAAGCTGCTCCGGTCGAGACACCCAGCAGACGATCTAGCCCCTCTGCAAGGTCAAGTCTAGAAAGTGTCAAGTCTGTTCCTCATCCACTGTCTTCGCAAGCTGCGTCCCCGCCGAACGCATCCACCCCTTCCGTACCGCCACCGCCACCTCCAGACGTAGTAGTAACTGCATCAGCTCCTTCAGCTGTTTCACGTTTCCTGAATCGGTTTTCGCGCATGAAAGGCGCTCAGCACAGCTCTTTGGCACTCTCCTCCGATGACCTCGAGTTCCTCTCTGACATCGTGCCGAGTGCAAGTGATCCGCCTGACGAAGGCATCAACGACAGTGCCCTGGACGCTCTTACAGGTGCGAACAATTCGTCACCTCTTCCGCCAAAATTACCACCTCCGGTTCCGCCACCTTCCAAGCAATCAATACTGTCATCCCGCTCCACTTCGGCACTCGGGCTTGGAACCTTAGATGGTGTGAACGTGATTGGAAGTGTAAACCATACGCCTAATGTTCCTGTCCTGGTTCCCCCGCTATCACCGAAGCCTGCGGCTTCATTTTCGCGTACACAATGCCCCCCTTTATCTCTCAAACATGTAGCAACAACGCCAACCGCGTTTGGACAGTCGAGCACACCGTCAATACAGCCAGGACTCCAACCAAGCTCTCAGGTCGACTCACAGCCTCATTCTTCATTCACACTTCCGCTACATCAGAAGGTTCCTCCATTACTCTCTATTCCACCACTTCTCCCACCACCACCGGTTTCTCCTCCACAAACGCCCCGACCAAGTGCTTTCCCGTCGATGATAGCACCTAGTCATTCATCCACGATGCGCAGCACTGATACTTCTTCGTTCCCTGACTCTTATGACTCCGACGACGAATTCACTGCGTTTAAATCCTTTCCGCCCTCAGCTCCGCCATTTCCGTCTTTAGATTCATACCCTTCTCGAAGATCCCCCTCACCCCCCTCACCACCTCCTCATCGTACGTACGAGCGCACACACTACCCGAGCTCGTCCTCCGCATCATCGATATTAAGTCCTGCATCTCAAACCTCAGTAGATCAGTTATGCTCTACGAGATCTTCTATTTCTGCGTCCTTGGATAGCTTTGATGATTTTGTGTCTCCACCTTCGGTCGTGCGAGGTGAGAATAGGAAGCGTACAACGTCACCCCCTCTATTGTCCATCAAACCTCAATCTCAACACTGGCAACCACCCCGTATCGATACTCTTCCCTCCCGTGTTTACCATGCCCATACCCCGAGTCAGACATTCGTCTCACCAACCGATCATACCAGCCTCATGAATAGCGCGTTCTCGGTGCCATCTGTCAGCAATGCAGAACATCAGCGCACGCAGAGCCTCGTTAACCACGCGGCAGCGCGCGGGGGGCTACTGTGGCCAAACTCACCTAAATCGGATGAGAAAGTAAACGCAATTCCACCACCTTCGTCGCCCCCTACGTCACCAAAGTCATCGATCGGAGAAGAGAGTTTTGATTTGTTGGGTGATAGCGATACTCTGAACGGTGGCTTGGTGGCTTTGCCCGCACCACTTAATGTAGTTGGGGGCATTGGGATGGGTTCGATGGTGTCATCCCCAATGACGGTCACCTTGCGTCCGCCTTTTGAAGTCGCGAGCGGCCCAGGAAAGAGACTTGGTTCGAGGAACCAACAACAGCCCTCCCCACCACATTTGCCTTCCACATCTACACCTATACTTACGTTCTCTTCGTTGGGTACTTCTCTTCCTTCCACAGCTTCAAATACCGGATTATTACAACCCACGAAGCCGAAACAGACGGGTGGATTATCAGCACAGGACCTATCTTTCTTTGAAGGATTGTAAATCTTTTTTCGAAGAGTGTCCATGTCGACCCAGATGCATGTAACTTATGCCCAGTAGGCACGAGTATATACCGAGTTACTTAATCAATCCTCAGACTTCATAAAACAATCAAGTTGAGGAAAGTAGGAGAACAGCGAGTATATTTACACTTTACAGAGTTCCGATTGCTCTGAAGGATCATGAAAAAGGGCAAGACAGTGGGGAGTACATACGATCCAAGACCACCAGGTCGTGGTATCCAAACTTGGGCGAGTAACGCGGAATAAAACTCAAAGCAAGCAGAATGTAAAAAAAGACGTAATCCACCGAGTTTTAGTCAGGACCAAAACCTCCAGGATGGGCCGCTCTGCGCGTCATGCCCAGATCCATCATCACGATAATCATGCCCACCCCGTTCAGTCTCATACTCCATACCTCTGTCCCTTTCCTTGTCTCGTGACACGTGCTCGTGTCTACGTCTGTCTCTGTGCTCACGTCTATCGACAGAATGACCATCGTGATGTCCGTGATGCCTCGATGAACGTGAACGGTAAGGTGGTTGAGCAACCGCTTCGGAATAGGGAGGAGGAGGGGGCATGGTAGCGACTTGGGTCGGATAAGAGACAGGTGGTGCAGGTGGTGGAGGAGCACCCGTGAGTAAGGCCCTCGGAGGCTGGGAAGTGGACTGCTCGACACCGTTTATCGTGCGACGCTCGGTTCCATCTGGGAACCGATAGGTAACGTGTTCATTGCCCTACGACGTCGTCAATATGACAGGGAGAAACAAGAGAAGAATCCGAATGCCCTACATCCGAGTCCTTGCGCACACACTTGGTGTGCGTCATGCCATTGATGCTGGAGCTCGTCCAACTCTCAGAGACCCACCTCCCTCCGCTTCCGCCATTGCTGAGTGTTTGCATCCCGCTGCCCCGCACACCTCCGCCACTGAAATTGAATGAAGAAGATGGCATGGGAGGGAAACCACCGCCAAAGAAGCCACCGCCAAAGTGATTCGACCCGAAACCGCGGCGTCCGAATGAATCATCAAAGAAGGGATCAACCTCGAACGCTCTGTGAAGGTCTCCAAATATCGAGTCGAACAAGACGAATGGGTCAGTGAAGTCTCTTGGGCCGGGTCGTGACCCGAACCCGAAACCACCGAAGGGATCCATGCGAGGACCACGGAAGAAGGAGTTCTGGGGGAAGGGATCGTGGAAGAAGGGGCCCGAGAATGGGTCGTGGGGTCCATGGGGGAAGGGACCTTGAGGGGCGGGCGTTGGAGGGGGCCAGACGCCGTGTTGATCGTATGCTGCTCTGCTCTGAGGGTCAGACAGAACTTCGTATGCGTTATTTACCTGACGGCGTGGTATAGGTGAGGTATGGATGGCATGATAGTCAGGGTGGGTAGCATACCTTGCGGAACAAGTCTTCAGAAGCGGATTTCTCAGCTGGGGAGGCACCTTGGGGCAGGCGATCAGGATGGGTCTCCAAGGCCTTTCTCCTGTAGGCCCTTCGGACTTGAACAATGTTTGAGCATTATAGACGCCGTCTAGCGGATGTCATGAGCATACCTTCCTCTGTGGTCGCATTGCGGCTAAGGCCCAATGCCTCGTAGAGATTCGTGGCCATGGTCTCGTCGGGAAAAAAAGAAAAGGTGGAATGGCAGTTGGAGCTATTAGATGGAAATTGCTCGAGGGGACGAGTAGATGGACGTACGAGTCAAGGTGGGTCGTGGTCGCCGTCGAGCATGACCTGCTGTGTGGCTGCGCTCGATCTTTTTCTCTACATTTCCAGCAATCCTGCCGTGCAGCAACGATCGCCTACTGGCAAGTGTCCAGCACCAATTCATGGGTCTTCAGGAGGTCGTATTATGCGCCACGGCACCACAGCCATCAGCACCAGCCTCAGGACCAGGAGCATTCGTCCTGCATGACATCCAAACAAGCAATGTGCTCTCCTCCTTCAAGCAAACCAGTTCTACACCACACTGCAGCGCCTTTGTAGAGACAAAGGATGGTCAGGGAGGAATTATGCTCGCAGCGCAATCAGACAGGGCCCTTTTGAATGTCTATAATTTTCAAAAGGCGTGTATTTCGAGTCGCCCAAGGATCGTTTGCCAATGACTGACTATCGACGAACAGGACCAGATCGCCCTGAAGGTGGTTTTGTCGGAAAAGCTGACTTGTCTGGCATTGGATCAAAAGGCAAGGTACTGCGCCGGTGGTACTAGTCAGGGACGGATATACCTCTGGGAGGCGCGTTTCGATTCATCTTTCTCAGTATGCCCCATGTCATGACCCTTTGGATAGTAGGTCGCGTCGGGCATACTCTACAATTCTTGGGATGCTCATTATCGCCAAGTGAGCGTGCTAAAATTCACCTGCGACGGAACGATATTGGTGTCTGCCAGTGAAGATTCTGGCGTCAGCGTCTGGTCAGTGTCGAAGTCTGTGTTGATTTTCTCGGAGTAGAATAGTCCTGTAAATTAATCTCGTCCTCCCCGCAGATTAGTGGACGACGATCTCCAAAACGACCACCCTCTTCCACAATTCACACTATCGGACCACACTCTCCCGGTGACGGATGTCGTCTGCGGTCTAGGTCCATTTCCGATGTGTCGCGTATTGACTGGATCCCTCGACCACACAGTAAAGGTAACCAGATTGTCAAACTGGCTGGTCTCGCGACTGACAGCAAGATTAGCTGTGGGATCTGGCCACCCAATCCTTGATAACGACTTTCCATTTTCCAAAGCCAATACGTTGCATTGTCTGGGACATCACTGAACGTCTCTTCTTCGCCTCCTCACCCGATGGATCCGTCTATCAGGTAAACTTATTTCGCGAACGCGAAATCAAAAATAATGCAGGTCCCTTTATCGAAGCCATCGGGGGCGCAGGTGCATCCGACGTCGTCCGCTTCGATGCGGACAGTACAACAGGGCAAAAACGACTTATTGAGCTTGGTCAGCCTGTGACTGCTCTTTGTATCTCATTGAACGGGTCACTGCTTCTGGTTGGGACAGCATTAGGGCTCATCCACGTCTACGATATCGCATCACGTCAACTTCTGCGGACGATCTCTACACATAAAGGCTTGTCGATATCGTTTCTTGCAACGATGCTCAAGCCTCCGGACCTTGTGGGCCACATCAGTCTTTCTTTGAACGTGGCCAGCGTGGTGGACGCCCGCGATGTGATGCCAGTGCGGCCAGTTGCAGCATTCCATCGGATGAAAGACGTCAATGCAAGAGAGCTCCATGAGGTGTCGATGATGTTGCCGATCACGAGCGAGGTGAGTTTATTCATTTGTATCGGAAGAGGGTTCAACTACTCATTTCGGGCAGACATTACAAATTGGCCGGTGTGAATACGACTACCCAGAATCTGAATTTCAACGGGATCTTTCTTCTTTCGTTCAGCCGACTGGAGCAGAGCCTTTGGGAGCCCCGTTGACAAGTAGAGTTGCCGAGCTCGAGGCAGAGGTGGAGCAGTTGAAGGAACAACTAGGAAAGGCAAAGGGCGTGAATGATGCGATATGGCAAGTTGTTGTGCAAAAGGTGCTCAAGGGTAACCCGCAGTCTGGATCAGAAGAAGATGTTCGAATGGATGAGTAGGCAAAACATACATTCACTAACGAACATCGTGGCTGTGAGAACGTGTGAACAAGTTGATACTACTTGGTTGACATTGACGACGAGCACGATTCAAAGATGGGCTTCAGACAAGGCGCAGTGCTTGCATCTTGCTCGTTTTTCCTTGGTGTGTTGCGCTCCGTGTGCAAGTTGTAGACTCGCTGACTCTACCTTCTTGGTGTCGCAAAATATTCCTCATCTCTTATCAGGAGTGCTGTTCATATGCTTCTTCGTCGACTACCGTATTTTGTACCAGGGCTTAACAGAGGACACCATCAAGGATGGATTCCAGTTTTACGCTACGTTCTTTAACGCACCCCCCGCCATCAAGGTTGGTCCATCAGGAACTTCCGAATCGCCATATGCTGCCAGTTAACGAGACTGCTTTTAGGCACTTTTACATGGTTTCATAGGAGTTGGGCTGACCGGCCTTGTCGCAAAGCTCCTTCAATGGGACGAGAGTGCTATTTTCTTCGACGGCTCAAGCTTAGGTGAAGCCCTGTTGGTAGCCTCCTGAGAGTATTTTGTACTCACGAACCGGTCCAAGTCGCCTACATATTCGCAGTGTCAGTCTATCTGGCTGTGACAATCCCATGCTTGCGCACGATCGTAACTCCAGCCGAGGTGGATACCGTGGATGATCGCATCGAGGCCATGAGGATCTTGTCGGCTGGAAATACGATTATGATGCTTGTTCTCGGAGCTATACTGGGGTTACAGGTAAGTCCTGATTGCCGACTGCGTGGTCGTTCGTCTTGATCCTTGGATGGTGCGACACCGTCCGACGCGCTCCTTTCTTTCCCAGGCGCAGTACACGGCGTCTTGTAGCCGACGCCGTTTCCCGTACTGTCGGTCTTCCGCGCAGGCTATTCGACGTTTTCTCCGTTTTGTTCCCTGCATCTTGCATGCAATTATATTTTTATGATCCGCTGATTTTTTTTTTTTTGGGAGCAGGGTGGCCAGGAATATGCACGCAGGACTGAGTTGAAGGAACTGGAAAAGCTGGAGAAGGCGAAAAAAGAGGAGGTTGTAAGATCAATGTCCGAGAAAGACAAGAAGGAGTAAGCCTCTTTCGTGCATCTGGGCTCTGGAAGAGTACATGATACGGGTGGTTGCTTTAAATTTAATGACGGCAGTTTGTCCCTCCCCTCGAGAGCCCGTCGACATTAATAGAATAGAGCGACAAACCGCAGTACAGGCGGAGCTCCTTGCCAGTGTATTCCGAGGGAGTCCATGTTACTACTACTCTTAGGTTCCTGTGGTTTGCTTCTCAGGTGTGAGAGCGGGCTAAGTGTTAGCTAAGTCCTTTTTTGTAGTTGTCCAGAATGCCTCGGAGGAGCGCCACCAAGCCGCTCCTCACGCGCACGGTCACCACCCTGCGAGAGCACCCCGAAACTAGGCGGCAAATATTCGTTGCTCTCTTGGTCGATGTCGCCAAGCAGAATAGCAATACTACTGGCTTGGTGCACGGACAATCGCATCCAAATCGACTCGAGGTTACGGATCATCGACAGTGAGCAGACTATTAGCCCCCACTTCGAAGCCGAGTCGTCGATAGCCTCCGACGAGCCCTCCCGCGAACGCGGACTCTCCGTACATTCACGCAAAGAGCTGATTGAATGCGATTGCACCCGTGAGTTCCCATTAAACCACCCCGGCGTTTTGGTCGCAGAAGCCATTTGTGTCCCCTTTGATGCTTCATTCGGCACTACGAGAGTGTGTGATGTGACGTGCGAGTGAGAGTGTTGTCGGAGAAACCAATCACTCCTCCGCTTTTCCATGCTGTGGGGCCATTGCCACTTCTCCGAGAATGTCACTTCCTCGCCCGACTTAGATTTCAGGGACTCCGTCTTTCTTTGTATGCTAACTTATCTTTGGGCATTGCAGTCGTGTATATTCCAAAGACCGCCGTTTTGTCTGTCAAGTCGTGCTTCTTCTCCCAGCACATATCATCCGTACCTTATGGTCACGGTGCACACCTTTCTCTCGCTCTCGCGCTCTACGGAGAACTGTGCGTAAGCTTCTTTTTTTTCTACTTTAGCCATTTGTCGGCCGCGGCGTTGACTTGCACTGCTACTTTTGTTGGCGTCGGCTGGATGCCACTTGGCGCGTTCGATAACTCCTATCGTTACAATTCTCACACTGCAAAAATAATCGTCAAACTCCTCCTTCGATGAACGCGCGAACATCAACGCCAACTCCATTTCGCCTAATACTCCGCCCCCGTCTTACGATCTTCGCATCTTCCCAATTATGAATCCGGGATTTTCCTTACCTGCGGATTCTTTTTGGCCACTCAATGATGACACCGCGACTTTTGTTGGCATTTCTTCTGATTGTTTTGACATGACTTGCTTTATCAAGCTTACTAGGCCCACTTTCACGATGGTTCAGTTACCTCCAGAGCCTACCGCGGGAAACAGTGGACATTGCCATGTTTTGGGGTGCTAACGATGTCATCGAAACTCGAACGTGCACTTGTTCAGCTCCCGGACGTTTGAACACCGATGACACGCCGAGTTTAGCAGATAAATGTCAACGACAGACGACCCTTTCCCAATGTCCGTGGTGCGTGTGGTTGCACGACAACCAGAATGCAAGGGAATGGCTTGAAGTCACAGCGATTAATCCGGAACAGGTAGGCTTGATGGTGAGTCTGATAAGTCTATGTTTGGTTCACTCTGCTATGTCTTCTACACATCTTCAAGCTTCTTTTTTTTCAACTCCCCTCATTTGCTTTCATTTGCTTTTATTTGCGCGGTTCCTTCGGGATTTTGCGGATCACCGGACAGGGCTTATCACCCCCTTTCCAACTTCTTACCACTGCGCACGTCAGTCTACTCATCCCCGTTCACCTTGATTGCCTGTTGATGCGCTTCCTGACGCAACCATCACTTTCTACCGTGGTCGCACACCCTTTGGTGATGCCTTGGTTTGGAAGCCTAGGCTGCCGCTCGCACTTTCCCGTAGGCTACGGCATGCAGAACTGCGCATGCATGGTGACTGATGGCAGTGGGCCACGCTCCTATATACGGCGTGGTTCGCGAATAGGTACATGAGCGCCTAACACGAGTCAGCCAGGTGTGCGGTTTAAACAATGATCGTGACACGGAAATGTCCGGCGGATCCCTTGATCTGTCGCGTTTCCCGTCTTGTGTCCGCACCATCTTGACACAGCTACGGCACCATATTAGGTGCCGGTCCAGACAGGTCGGTGCAAGGGTTTTCATTTACCATCAGCAAAGCACGTCATCCTCGTGGCCATGTCTGTGATGATTGCAACCCGATCAATGTCTTCTTGACATTGAATTTTCCGGATTCAATCACCACAACCTCGTTCAGCGTATTTTCCACATTGAACGGTGTCTTCATTCCCAGGTGACCGGATCCCCTTAACATTTCACGCTTTCTATTTTATGCAAATGGTGCCTCCTGAGGCAATTCGTTCAGTCGCTTCCTTATCTGCCGCGCCATTTAGATTTGTGTGGGCAAGTTCGCCCCATGAGTCTCCGTGGACCCTTGATCCAGCAAACTCGCAAAGGATTTGAATGAGTTCACCTTCCTTTAGCCTTTGTTCTTTAATTATCGATACCTTTATGGTTTCTTTTTTGACTCTTCATGCGTTCACAGTCAAGTGCTTAGTAACTGATGCGTAGCTTGCAAGCAGGAAGAAGTACGTCAATACTACCTTGATGTCGTGGAACCCACGTTTCGCGCAGCCTCAACTAACCCTGGGCTGGAATATGACCCATCATACGGCAGACCAGATAGACCGGGGGACTCCACTGCCGATACCGACCCAAGACTATACGGGGTTTCATTCCCGGGATTTTGTCACGCGTACTCGCTCGTTTCAACACGTGCATTCTGGGTGGATGCGTATCATGGACTAGCAATGGTTCCAATTGCCGACGCGTAAGTTGCTCTTCACCGACTTTACACGGGGCGTGGCAACATTGGCGCCACGAGATCCCCGTATCTAAAAATAGGCATTTGCTTTTCCCGCTTTTTGGTTGCTACCTCACTCCAATGGTGCTTGTTCATATCGTGAACAAGCTGTACCTTTGATGAGAATCACAAGTTCCTATTGCGCTTGTGGCCTGGTGGCCGTTGCTACCCTTTTTCAGAGGAAATAATCGAATGGCACCACGCATGGTTTCCCGCTCCGTCGTGTTGGTGGAGTGGACATCGTGAGCGAAAACTGGGTGATTCAGAAGAGGTTCTACCTCGAATGTCTTATTGGTTCTCTATGCCCCTTGCCCATAGTCTTTTACTTGACTCCTTGCCGTTCAGCATGTGCAAATCTGACCCACCTTCCAGTTTCAACCATACGAACGATAATCACGTACAAATGGAGGTGAGTAATGAAATCCGATCCTTCTCGTTCAAGTCGCACTCTATCGGGCAAGGGAATGATGGTCCATCTTCGCCCGTTGCCGCTTCCTTTGAAGGTTGTATATCGGGGGAATTGATGTGTCTCGCTTGCAGAGCGATTATGATGTCTGTGTCGAATGCGGCTCTCTCGCGGAATGTGAGCACGATCGCGAGACGGGAAGCACGACGGCCCCTGCATCACTCCTGTCAAATATACATCCACTGTCGCATGGTGGTACATCGGCGTCCAGCGAGATCGACTACCTTGAAATGCGTACTGTGCAGCCCATCCTTCCATTCAGTGAGGTGTTCAATACGTACGGTTCGTTGCCCAACGCAGCGCTCCTCTCCAGATATGGCTTTTCACTCCCCGAGAATGAATATGACACCATCCGAATGGTGTTCAACCCGTTTTCGACAGTGAGGAACCTCTTCAAACATGTCGGGCTGGAGGAGGCTTCCGTCGGGGAGGATGACCATGCCGTAACGGGAGCTTCTATGTTCGGATACCTTGCGATCAGGAACACGTTCAGGGTGGGTGACTTTACCGATCACGGCGGTGCAGACAGTGGGCCTTATTTACGGTAAGGAACAACAGCCCTACAGTCAGGGCATTGTGGACAGCGAAGCTACTCCGTTGTCAGTTCGTGTTGATGAACTTTCCGCAAGTGGAGCTGTCAGTCATCTAAGCGAAGAGCCTGCTTGGGAAAACATAACAAACCGATTGCTCCACGTCTTTACTTACGTTGCGGGCACATGGAACTCGGACCCGGCATGGGACGAACAAGACGATGGGCTGGTATTCAATGCGCAGCAGTCCCCGCTGACAGGGTCAGTCTCACATCTAACCGGTGACGCATCTGTTCGGATCAGCCATGACTTGGTTATCAACTCTGACGGGAAGATGTCACACAACCTTTGGTTACTTTGCATCCTTGTCGCCTTGTTTGCTGCTCGGTCGCACTTGGCGGCTTCTTTTGAAGACCTGATAGAAAGGGTTGAACGCGGCCGTGAAGCTATCGCTTCGCTGGCAGAACTCAAAGCAAAGTTAATTAGCGTTCAGGGATGGGCCGAGCGACTTCGCCATATCCACGATGGAGACAGCGTTGACGGCGACATGGAAGGTGGTGGCAGCAATCATGGATCAACCTTCTTTCCTCCTTTCCCCCATCTGGCACGCCCATCACCTAACGTGGATTACGACACCGAATCAGACGAATTCGCACAGCCTGGACCTGCGATAGAACCAAGAGGCACATTGACTTGCATCACCGCAGCCTTCGACAGCCCGCACTGGGATTCATCTAAACCAAAATCTATGTTGAGTCGGCCCCTTGGGACTGGACCCCAGGACCCTGAGATAAGCACGAGCTTCTCGCCTATACCGCAAGCGTCGTTCGAGGTCCCCCAAGCTCCCTGCCATCCTATGCTACAAGCAACAATGAAGTCATTTCAGGAAACGTCTTCATCCTCGATGAGAACTTACATGGACCACGCAACTGGATACAGCCCCCACCGCGCCCGCGACCGTAGTCGAAGCGCGGAAAGAGTGCGGCCCATGAAGCGCATCCGTCGATGCTGCGATTCCGTCGTGGCAAACCGGGAGAGCTGGCGCGCCGATAGATTAGGCAGAGGTGCACCCGAGTCTGCACGGGGAGGGGAAAATCGGCAAGTGCTAGACGTGTCCGATGATGACGATATACAGATGACCAATGGCGCAACCCACCGTGTGGCGCTCCTGCTGGCGCGCGTTGTGGTCGGTCTGTGTCACGACCGATATCGTTCTCCGTTGCTTAGCAAAGAGGAGCGCGGGATCGGGATGACTGCAGCAGAACTCGGGGAGGTGCTTGACGTGAGTGTTTTTGTTTCGTTCGCGATCCGTTATCTTTTGGTTCGTCCTTTGATTTGGTGGTCGTTCTCGTACGTCTGAATCCCCGTTTCCTCGACCCTGATTGTCCGAGAGCTCGGGGTGATCGAGAGATCGGTTGTTCTCCAGGCTGCATTATAGCGGCGAAGATCTCGACGGCCATCTTGACCGTCGCGGGCGAAGCGTTACACGACCCCAAAGCGATTCGCGTCGACATGACTGTGGGGGTAGGTCATGTATGAATGCAGGACAATATGAGAGGTGACGAAAACCTCTCGCTTGGCTTCCGCTCCCCCACAGCAGATCAAGTAAAAGTGATTCCCCTTCTCTCCCCGTCAGGAAATTGTGGGCATTGTTTTTTTTTTT
>QFEM01002753.1:4933-16117 GCA_003316205.1 Boletus bicolor
TGAATGAAATTGGCGGGCGGATGGTCATTTGGGTCCTCAAAGGGGGCCCGGGGACTGGAAGCTCTCGTCGTCAGCTTGGGCGGACGGTTGAGCTCTTCTACGGGTTAGGTAGGCGAGCACTAACGAGAGTATGGCGGAGGTGGAGATAAGGGAGCCGAGGACGACAGGAAAGACTGTCGTGACTGATTGTCGGGGGTGTACGTAATGTGACCGTTATGGACGGGGAAGCCTGGGATGAAGGAGGAGAAGGCGGCGGCGAAGGCGACTAGCTCGTGATCAGGGACACGAGATTGGGGGGCGTGTAGTCCGAGCACGCAGGTTACTGGTTTATCTTCACCTACACTCAGGACCGAAGGCGAAAAAATGATGCTCGGGGAGGTCTCCAGTGGCAAACGGAGTCGAGGGGGGGGGGAACCGGACGTGCTTTACTACAGCACAAGGGAATACTGCCCTCATCAGTCGTGACGTCACAGGTGATCACACAAACCTGGGTCCACTAGCGTAGGACCAGCGTACGGACGGTTAGACACTCAACCGACAACGGGGGCTAGTGCTCTATGCCCGGTAGCAATGTTATCCATATTTAGACAGCGGACAACCGTATATGCAAGCGTGGGGCGGGTGCTTTTCCCGTAGGCATCAAGTGCCTATAACTTGTTCCTCTTAAGCCTGAGGTCGCGGCTCTCGGTGTACTCAGGCGAAGTGCCCGAAATACGGAAGGTGGGAGGGAAGCGGAAATGAGGTAGAGACGAAAACTAACGATCTAAGAACTCAACCCGCGGGTGCACGCAGCAGATCCCGATGGTTTCCTAGAGCTCGTCGACCAGACGCTCTCGTGGCAACGACCCGAAGGCTTGAATTACGCGCGCTGCGAGTAGGAGCGTCTAACGGAGGGAGAAGAGGAAGGGCGAAGTAAACAACGACACAGCGAAGTGTGCGTCAGAAGGCGAAAACTATAGGTGTAGCGACAAAGGGGCGTCGGGGACCGAAGAGGTCGGCAACGAAGAAATAGTTTCGGAATTATGAAAAGACCACAAAAACCAGAGAGTCACTAAGTGTGATAATCAATGGAAAGAAATGGAATTCCGAAACTGAAGACTACTACATGGATGGATCAACTACTTATACTATTGGCTTGCTTTAGGGCAAGCCTGGGAAAGGAATGTTCTGGAAGATTAAGTAATATGATATCATGATGACATCGTAGTGACGTCATGGCTACATCATAGATCAAATGTTCTGGAACGATCTTGATAAGATAAGATTAGATTAGATAACGGAGAATGGATGAAAAGTTGAAGGAAATGTGAAAGAAATATTGTGTGTCGTTTCACAGGGTGACCTGAGATCAGGTGATTGTGGTTGGCCTTGATAATCTCTTTGCGGAGTTTGACATCATTTGGGATGTAGATGAGATCCTTCCATCTGATGAGATCGTCCTTTTTGGTTCAGGAAGACTCTGGTTTCTTTAGTCCCTCTTTCACAAAGTGTTCTAGTTTGTATTGGAGCTTCTTGATGTGATTGAGAATGCTAGAGGAGGCTACTGCTTTTATGAAAAGGGAGTTGGATAAAAGAATTTGCTGGTGATTATCAGTGTTCACCCCCTTCTCATAGTCTGGCCTCCTGGACAGAGGATCGGCTGGGTTTGTTTTGCCAGGTCTATAGCTGAAGGTCAGCTTGTATTCCTGGACAATTTGTTGCCATCTGGTGTTATAATATGAATATTTTCAAACATTTTCGGACTTCAACTTTTTACTTTTCCAGTCACATGATCTGTGCACGTGACTGTGGGAATCAGCACATGACCAGGTCTAGAACCAATGACATCATACCTCATGGTACCCATGCCCTTTAATTTCTGCTCTTCTCACACAGCCCCTTTAATGAAAAGACCACAAAAATGGAGGAGTCACAAAGTGTGATATTCAACCAAAAGAAATGGAATTCTGAAACTAAGGTAGATACATGGAATGAGACGACTACTTATACTACTTGCTTGCTTTAGGGCAAGCCTGGGAAACAGAATGTTCTGGAAGATTAAGTAAGATGATATCATAATGACGTCGTAATGACGTCACTGATCGAATATTCTGGAAGGATTGTGATAAGATTAGATAGGAAGATAAGATAAGATAACGGAAGTCAGTGAAAGGTTAGAGGAAAGTAAATGTATTATCACGTGTCGTTTCATAACCCCCTTCTTAGGAGTCGAACTCCCGGTCGACTAGAATACCATTGACGATAGGGTCAGAGCCGGGTAGGGGAATTTTGAAGAGGGAGTCAGGGAGGCGGTTGAGCGAGGTGGTGAGAGTTTTGAAACCGGGATTGGAGAAGAGTGGAGTGTTCTTGGTACAGGGGGAACAGTTGCATGGTTCGGCTGGAGCATGCAAAGCAGCAGCTACGATGGCACGAACGGCTTCTGGGTGTTTTCGATGGAAGCTCTCAACTTCCTTGGTGGCATGGGTTAGGTTGGATTTGGGTTCCCAAGTACGTTCCTCTTGGGGGTACCCTTTCCAGTGCACCAAGTATTCAGTTTTGTTCTGCTTCTGTCGGGAATCTACGATCTGTTCTACCTCGTATTCTTCCTCTTGTTGGATGATGACCGGAGGTGGGGGTTTTGACTTGGTTTGGGACGGATAAGACCTGGTGACATAGGGTGTGAGGAGGGACTTGTTGAACACCGGGTGGATTCCCTTCCAAGTCTTAGGTAGCTCCAGTTCGTATGCCACGACTCTGACCTTCGCTTTGACTTTAAAGGGGCCATATCGTTTGTCGTTGAACTTCTTTGTGGGTCAGTCGGTTTTGATGTTTTTGGCCTCAAGAAGGACCTGTTGACCTATGGAGTATTCCACGATCTTGTGGGCTCCCTTGTCGTGACTCGCCTTCATCGATTCCGCTGCCTTTTCTAACGCTCTTTGTGCGATCTCGAAGCTCGACTTCATCCGTTCTACGAACTCTGTTGCCGACTCGTTCTGAACCTCGGTCTTCTGTGCGGGTATCACCAGTTGTTGTCCAAAGTTGAGTATGAATGGGGAAGTTCTGGTGGCGCTAGAAGTCTGTGAATTGTGGGCGAATTCAGCTATGGGGAGCCAATCAGCCCAGTCGGTCTGCCAGTGGTTTACGTAGATGCAGAGGTATTTCTCGACTTCTCGGTTGATCCGCTCCATTTGGCCATTTGTTTGTGGGTGATAGGCGGTGGACGGGTTGGCTTCGATCCACAACAGGGTGTATAAGTCCCGCATGAACGACGAAACAAATTGGGTACCCCGATCTGAGATCACCTTCCTGGGCGTTCCATGCAGTTTGAACACGTGGTCCCTGAACAGCATAGTGACTCCTTGGGAGGTGACGGTATCGGTGGTGGGGATGAGGTGAATCATCTTGGAGAATCAATTGACGACCATGAGGATGGTGTTTTTTCCTTGTGATTGCGGTAGGGGTCTGATTAGATCTACCGAGATGATTTCCCATGGGGCTGAGGGGATTTCATTTGGATGGAGAGGGGTTTGGGTGGATGTAGTTTTGGATTTTACTTTTTGGCACGCGTCACATCCCTTTACGTATTCTTCTACATCCTTGTGCAAGGAGGGCCAATAGTACTTGCTCATAATGAGGTTGCGAGTCCTTCGCACACCGGGGTGACCCAAAATAGAGTGGTCGTGATTGGCTCGGATGATATCCTTGTGGAGTTTGGCATCATTTGGGATGTAGATGAGGTCTTTCCACCTTATGAGATCGTCTTTTCTTGTTCAAGAGGATTCGGGTTTCTTTAATCCTTCTTTCGCAAAGCGTTCCAACTTGTATTGGAGCTTCTTGATGTGGTCGAGGATGTTTGAAGAGGCTATGGCTTTTACAAAAAGGGAGTCTGGCAAAAGAATCTGCTGATGGTTATTGGTGTTTACCCCCTTCTCATAATCTGGCCTCCTAGACAGAGGGTCGGCAGGATTGGTTTTGCCAGGTCGATAGCTGAAAGACAGCTTGTATTCCTGGACAATTTGTTGCCATCTAGCTTGACAGCGGGAGAGGTCCTGAGGTTTACGGAAGAACTCGAGGTTCTTGTGATCCATTAACACCTCGACGGGATGGACGGCCTCAAGGAGGTATTGTCGCCATTCTTTGAGTGCAAAGATCACCACAAGCATTTCTAAGTCCATGGCGTGGTAGTTTCGCTCCGCGTCATTAAGCGATCTGGAAATGAAGGCGACTGGGTGCCACACTTGGTCTTGACATTGTGACAGCACTGCCCCGATTCTGATTCCCGATCTGTCAGTCTCGATGTGGAAGGGATCGTTGTCGGTGGGCATAGCCAAGGCGGGGGCTGTGGATACTGTCTCCTTGAGCTGCTCGAAGGCCTGCTGGCAGGCTGGCAACCAATCGAAATCCTTTTTTACCAACGTGAGCGCACTCAGGGGGCGTGCGATCTGGGCGAAGTTCTTTACGAACTGTTGGTAGAAGTTGAGGAACCCTAGGAATCCCCTTAGGGTCTTCTTCGAAGTTGGAACCAGCCAGTCTTTAATTGCCACGACCTTCTTCTCATCCATCTTGACTTTGTTTTGGGATACTACTAACCCAAGGAATTCGGTCTCTTGGACCTCGAAGTCGCACTTGTCGTGGCATAGGTACAAGTGGCTGTCTCTCAGGATTTGTAGTACCTCACGTACTACTTTGTGATGTTCCTCCAGGGTCTTTGTGAAGATCATGATGTCATCAATATAGACGACTACGACTCCACGGTTGATCAGGTCCCTGAATAGCGAGTTCATCATCGTCTGGAAGATAGCCAGCGAATTGCACAATCCGAAGAACATCATGAGGGGTTCAAAGAGATGTTGGTTTGTTCGGAAGGCGGCCTTCCACTCGTCTCCTTCTGCCATCTGTACGTTGTTGTACCCCCATCGTATGTCAAACTTGGTGTAGTACTTGGCGGATTTGAGTTTGTCCACCAATTTGGCAATCAGGGGCAGCGGGTACCGGTTGCATTGGGTAACTTCGTTGAGCTTCCGGTAATCTTGTATTGGGCGGAGGCGGCCGTCCTTCTTCTTGATAAAGAAGAATGTGGAGGTGAATGGGAATTTCAATGGTCAGATGCGGCCGGACTTCAAGTTTTCTTTGAGGAATTTATCTAGTTCCTCCTGCTCTCCTGGGTTCAAAGAGTAAACCTTGCAGTCTACTGTGTGATCTCCCAGTAGAAGTTCGATAGCATGATCCTAGGGGTGTCTTGGAGGCAGTTCGTCGAAGCTTTCTTTTGCGAAGACGTCGGCGTAATCGTGGATGTACTTCGGGGCAGCTTCCTCGAAGGTCTTTTTCTTCTTCGTGGCAAAGTCTCTGGCAGCAATATCCATCACGGTGTTTCGGAGGTAACTCTCCATGTCGAGTTTGAATAGATGATCTCCGTTGTGCAGAATGAAGTCATCATCTTCGTCATCATCGTCATTGCAGCTTTCTAACTGAGGCATGTGGTCTTTCTCGCATCGGAAGGACATCTGTCCGGTTTTCCAGTCAATGTCCGGATTGTGGGCCTTCAGCCAGTCGTAGCCTAGGAAGACAGTATTAGGGCCGAGGTTGGTGACGGCAAGGGCAATTTGTTCCTTATGATCCATGATCTGCATTTCAACGATAACGAACTTCTTGATCTTACCTGAGGTATTTAGTGATCCATCAGCATTATAGACTGACATTGGGCGGGGGAGGGTGTGAGTTACTACCCCCTTCTCAGCCACAAACTTCTCATGGATCAAGGATCCAGTGCAGCCAGAGTCTATCAATGCTTTTACTTCTGTGCTGGTGCCGTCGGACATCTGCAGGGTGGCAGGTACCTTGAGGGAGTTTCTCTCCTTTCTAACTGATGCCTTCTTATACTTGGGGGGTTTTTGTAGATCCCTCAAGATCCAGTGTGCATTGGAGTCGCTCATCTGTTTTAGATCCATGAGTAGATCGAGGGTGACCTCGGCTTTCCTGGACTTGTGGACGAAAGACCTTAGGTGTCCTAGATTCCTTGCGGTATCTGGGTTTTCCGCTTGTACTTTCATCCAACGGATGGTCCAGGGGTTAACCATGTTCATCCAGTAGTGGTCGGAGTTCCAGCTTCTTCAGTTCTTGGCGGGAGAAGGCAATGCCTCCTTTGGACCACCTATTGAAGAGGTCCTGGTACTTCTGAACCCTTTGTCTGTTCATTTGGTCTCATCGAGGGACTTCACCTCTCTCACTGGTGGTGTCGAGATTTTCTCAAGGATTATTTGTGCTACTCACTCACCAGCTTTCGCCACAAACTCTTCCCCTGACAAGTTGAATAGAAGGATTTTGACTTCTCCTCGGTAATCGCTGTCGATTACACCAGCACTGGTGGTCAGCTTCTTTTTCACAGCCAACCCACTTCTTGGGGCAATTCAGCCATAATGGCCTGGTGGGATTTTCATAGACAGCCCGGTTGAAATTAGGGTGTGTCCATGAGCAGGAACTACCATGTCCTCTGCGGCATACAGATCATATCTGGCCGCATCCGGAGATCCTTGCATGGGGAGTGGTATTTCCTTTTTTGCTCTAACAACATCTAACGTCGGGGTTGGAAGGTTTACTCGTGTTTTCCAGTTCTCAGCCTCGTCATTGCATGACAAAATTTGATATCGATTTGCAGAAGGCAATGACTTAGTTACAGGTACAATAGAACGGCTGGCATCTACTGTACAACTTGAAAACGCGATTCTGAGTCTAAATCCAATTGATCCTTTGTCTCCTTTGGTCCCTCCTAGACCTGCTCCAGAGACTCTGCCTGACTCATCAAGATATGTAACTGGGAGAATTGTTCGGGGAAAATAGTCTGACCACCCCATTGGATGGTGTGCGCTGCTCTTGGACCACAAGGATGAAGGGGGTGGTCTACGCAAGGCCATGGCTTCCCACATCTTCAGCAGATTCCTGCAGCACGTGCCTTGTCGAGCTCCATAGGAGCTCTGCGGCCTGGGAAGATGCTGGGGGTGTTTGGGTGAGAGGCATTTGCAGTGGCAGGTTGAGGTGGTGGGCCAGCCAGCGGCGCTAAATTGGAACGGGACTGAGGGTTCCTCAGGACCCATCGCGAAGGGTTGGGGGCTGCCAGATGAACAGCCTGTGCTCGTTCCACCCTTTCGTGGAGGATCTCCTCGGTCTTCTGCAGCGCCCGTTCCCACTGCCAAACATGAGTGCTTTCGACCAGGGCATGGTTGTTGTCTTCTGCGTGGTTCACCAGCGTCTGGCACGCATTGTGGCGGATAAGGTTGACAAGGGTCCACACATTGTGTTTCTCGTCGTATTCCGCCTCCATCACCAGCTGGTGCATCTTTGTGAAGTAATCCTCCACGGAATTGTTGCCCTGTTTCAGTGCAAACAGCTTAGTCTGTGCGCGTCGTTGTAAGCCCACCGGTTGGAAGGCACATTTTAGGTCATCCACAAAGTAATTGAACCCCATGGTTTCATTGTTCCTCCTTGTAACCATGAGATCCACATAGCAACCCGCAGCATTGTCACCTATCATATACGAGAGGGTGATCAGAATTTTCTGGCGGTCCGAAGGCTCTGTTTCAAAGCCGCGCAGGTACACCGACATTGTCCTCCACCAGGACACAAATTTCTCTTTGTTGCCATCATAGGCAACTGGTTTAGCATAGATTGACTTCCCAATTTTAGGGTCGGGTCATCGCAGGGGTGTAGCCTGCCAGAAAGGGCTGGGACTGTGGGAGCCCAGGTTGGAGCTGGGCAGACTTGGTGGCGGTGGTGGCGGCCTAGGGGGTGCTGGTAGTGGACCCCTAGGTGGGGAGTGACGTGGTGTAGCAGGGGGTGTGTAGTAGTCTGTGGGGGCGTTGCGAGGGAGGATGATACCCGGGTGGTCTCGCATGAACTGATCTCTCCAAACAGCCCACATGACGTCGGAGCGAATCGGCGGGGTGTGCGCACCTGCTCTTGTTGCTCCTACCACTGGCGCTCTAGGCACAGGCGGTGGGCATGCGAGAGGGGTGTGGGCCTGGTGAGATGATTCCATTGACATGTCCTCCAGTGCAGCTGCCAGGGTGTGCATTGAGGAGAGAGCACTTTGAGGTTGGGGTGACTGGACCTCAACCTGGGAATGAGGGCGTGATGTGTGCGGGTATGAATGGGGGGTATTACCTGACATAACAATTGGGGCGGTGGAGTACGGACTGGGGGCGGAGGTACGGGCGGAAGTGGTCGTAGAAATAGTGCTGCCCTTCGAAGTCGAAGACGGGGAAATGGCGTTCTACTCATAGTTGATCTAATCGATGGAGGTAGACCTTGCGGTTGCAAATGCAGGGAAGAGGAGTGAGGACAAGGTTGTCAAGGCGGGGGTTTCGGTCCTTGATGAAGTCAGCAGGCGGGTGATTGTTTGGGTCCTCAGAGGGGGCCCGGGGACTGGAAGCTCTTGTCATCTTGGGCGGATGATTGGGCTCTCCTACGGGTTACGTAGATGAGACCTAACAAGAGTATGGTGGAGGTGGAGAGGAGTGTTGTGATGACGACCGGGAAGACAGCCGTTGTGATGATGGGGGGCAGTTTCCTGGAGCGTGTGTAACGTGACTGTTACGGATAGGGAAACTGGGGATGAAAAGGCAAAAGGCAGCGGCGAAGGTGACGAGCTCATGATCAGGTACACGAGACTGAGGAATGCAGAGTCTGAGTGTGCAGGCTACTGGTTTAGCTTCACCTACACTCAGGACCGAAGGCGAAATAATGGTGCTCGGGGAGTTCTCCAGTGGCAAACAGAGTTGACAGAGGGGGGGGGAACTGGAAGTGTGCTTACTACGGCACAAGGGAATACTGCCCTCGTCAGATGTGATGTCACAGGTGATCACGCGAACCTGGGTCCACTAGCGTAGGACCAGCGTACGGACAGTTAGGCACTCAACCAACAATGGGGGCTAGTGCTCTATGCCTGGTAGCTGTTACGACTTTCTATTTCTTTTCTTTCTTTCTTGCATTTGCTACGTTTACTCAGCCTACTTGTACTACCAGCACCTGGTGTACGTATCCTTTGTGCACTTGCATGCCCACCGGACTTCTTTCCTTTTCTTCGCCTTCGGCTTCCTCCCGCTCCATACCAAAGGTACCTTCCACTTGTCTCACGTCTCTGTTGATTATCCCACGATAGCCGGACACGTGCTTCACACGTTCCATACACGTGCTCCACGCTTCTCTTTCTTCTTTGTTCCGATTCGTTACGATACACAGGATATGCGCTTCTCCCGATTCCATACGCGTTATCCCACGGTTTATCCTGCTCCCGTGTTATCCTGCACCTGGCCCGTGTGCGTATCCAGGGGTATATAAACCCTTCCTTTACGATTACAATTCCTTAGCTTAGACCTCCTTCGATTTACCCTTGTATCTCGATCTGCGCTAAGGCAATCCAGCCTTTATCCTTTACTCGACGTCCTAAGTCTCTGGTCTACTATTAAGTGACCGCTCCTTGTACTTCCTTCATAAAGGAAACCTTGTCAGCCTATGGGTATCAACCCTAGTCGAACCTCTGCATCGTCACCCTCCAAGCGACTCCTTGTCCCCATGTTAAGGAATCCCCTTGAACACTACTGCGTCGTCGCCTCACCCGCGACTCCTTGCATCCCGTACTAAGGAATCCCCTTGAGTACTCCCTTGTGCGCTCCTAGGAATCCCCTGAGTGCTAACTGCATTGTCACCCCTAAGCGACATCCTTGTCCAGCGAAGGCCCCATTACAATAGCCTCCCAGCCGTCGTAACAAAAGGTCTAAGCTCTCTTGTAAAGGCTAGCATCGCCTAAGCCTTCTCCACCATTCCTCCTCGAACCAACCCTCGCTGGGGAATCCCCCGTTCCCAACCTACCCCAGGAGAGACCTCAGAAGAAGAAGAACCTCGTAACGCCTTCCCAGGAGACTTCGATGATCAAGAGCCAGATGTCCTAGACGATTTAGAACAACAGCTCATCACCAGAGATAGTGTTGCCAACCAGCGCACCTGATCCCTTGCTTGTCATCTGTCACAGTCACTGACAGTTCCCATCCCCGTCTCCACCACTTCCAGCTCCTCTACCCAAAGAGGTCCTCGTTCTCCCGTCCTCACCCCCTCACCTTCTTCTTCACCTACCATGTCGTCCCGCCCTACTGAGCTCTGCCTTGGCGCCCCCGAGCCCTTCGATGGATCCTACGAACTAGCCCTCCCCTGGCTAGCCAACGTAGTGTTCTACCTCACCGTCAATGACGCTGTTTACACCACTGAGGCAAAATGTGTCGCCTTTGCCCTGTCTTATATGACTAAGGGAACCGCCACCACCTGGGCGAATACCTATCGCCAGAGTGCTATTGATGCCACCGGCAACATTTCTATTGGAACATGGAGTGCTTTCGCCACCGCGTTCAAGGCCGCATTCGAACACCACAACATGGTCAACAATGCCATTGCCTGGTTGTCCACCAAGCACATTCTCATCAAGAATGGCGCTTACTCCCCTCCCTTATCCTCGTACATCGCCGAGTTCAAAAACAAAGTCGCTACTGCTTCTGTCAACGACCAAAACGTCCTTATTGGCTATTTTGCCGCTGGTCTTCCCCCTATCCTCATGAAAAAGATTATGTCTATGGAGAACGTCCCCTCGACCATCGACAAATGGTACGAAAAGGCCGTTCATTTCCAGACCCAATGGGAGCGTGCAGCTGAGATATCGCGCCGCTATGTCCGACCCTCTACCCAGGGTCATCAATCTTTTACCCCTCGGAACTCCACCCTAGCCAAAGACCCTAACACCATGGACGTTGACGTCATCCGTGTTCCCAAGCTTACCCCTGAGGAACGAAAGCGATGTGTCGAGAAGAAACTCTGTTTCCGTTGCCGTAAACCCGGCCATGCCTCTCCCACCTGCCCCACTTTTACAGGTAATAAACCCGCTGTCAAAGCGGTTCAAGAAGCCGAAGAAGACGTCCCTCGCCTAGTTGAGATAGATGAAGACGATGAAGACGTTCTGGCAGTTCAGAAAGTGGGCTTTAATGTGGATTTTTAAAAAGGGGAACTTCTTTGACGCAAGTCTCCCCTTCCTCTTCCGTTTGTGCATCTGTACTTGTACGATCTTCGACTAAAGCAATGCAAATTCCCATTCAAGTCATCGTACCAGATCACACCTTGAAAGCCGTCAACACCCGTGCCCTCATCGACAGCGGTGCAGATATATCT
>QFEM01002760.1:0-11440 GCA_003316205.1 Boletus bicolor
AGAGAAATCAGTAAGCGATGTGGTAATGTCGTACAGGGAAGAAATGTGATGCTCCGGAGTTGGTAGTTCATAACTCCGGAGTGATCACGGATATCCACTACTACTCCGGAGCTCCTGCGCTCTGGAGTTCCGAATCTCCTGTCGGAGTTAGTGGTATTTTGTCAGACCCAGACCTCACTCCGCATGATCAGACAAAAAAAGACTTGCATTATTAGTAAACTACAAGAGGCGGTGAGGACTATCTACACTTCTTCCTTGACCTCCGTGCCCTCATCACCGTCCTCGTCCATGTCACCCTCCGCCATCTCCGCATCCTCCTTCTTCATCTCCTGGATTCTCTCTGCTGCCGCTTCACTTCTCTCCACCCTCAACTCCTCCCTTTCCTCTGCCACCTCACTCTCTCCTCCGTCCTCCGTGTCCTCCTCCATGTCCTCGTCCTCTCCATAGAGCTCTGTGGCCTTCAAGTCGACCAATTGGCCAAAGAGCTCCCCGTGCTTCTTTGTCTGCTCATTTTGGGCCCAGACCGCATCTCAGAGCTCCCTCACTGCCGCCATCATCAGCCTGGCCACCTGCATCCAGACCTTGATCGCTTCTGCGAGCTCCCCCGCTTACATGGAGCCCACTCCAGTGCTTGAGACCTCCTCCGACTTGTCTGTCCGCCTCTTCTTCTTCACTGACTGTGAGGTCCCCTCTGCTACCTTCCTCTTCCTCTGCACCAGCTTCTCCACTTCTTCCGTCCCCGGCTGGATGCACCTCGCCTTCACCCGCCAACACTCCTCGCACAATGTTGCCTTTCTGGGACCCAGGATGCACTCAAGGTCCTTGGCAGTGCACCAAGTGCATGCCTCGACCTCCGACACCTCTTGTGCCTTCCCCTTGCTCAGTCTGGCGTGCTGCTGCTGCTCACGCACCTCCTTGGCCTAGGCTCCGTCAGCTCCCAAGCAACTCCGAGGTCATTCTGACTCACCCTCTTCTTGGCCGCTACCTTGGCCACCTTGCGCCTCTCCTCCTCCTCACATGCCTTCTCCTCCGCCTTCCTCCATTCTTCCTCCACCTTCTTCCTTGCCTCCTCCTCCTTCTTCGCTTTTACTCATCGCCTCCATTCAGCGAACTTCGCCACGCACAAGTCATCGTCGTTCTCCGCCAACTGGACGTCGGACCAGCTCTTGATATCTTCGAAGTTGGACATGGTGGTGGTTTGGGAAAGAGAGATACTGGTAGGACTTAGTGGTTTACATTGGGTCTTACCCCTGACCCACAATTCTTCTGACTCTGATAAAATTTTAACTCCACATTATCGCTCACATAGGCCTTCAGGGGTTCAGACCTAAGAGGGGGATACTGTCATATCCCATAATTCGCCCAAGTCCAACTCTGGCATCTCTGGTGCTGTATGCCCCAACTCCAGACCTATCTCGTCTATATTGCAACTCTGGTCCCCCAGAGTTGCCCCTCCGTTTCATCTATCCTGTAAAGTACATTTCCAATATCTTGTACCTCCATATTACCCTATGCCCTGACTTCCCCGTTATCCATAACTCTGTTGTTATAACTTCTCTCTTTTCCCTCTCTTTTTCGCATCACGTGACTTTTCCCACGATCACGTGATCACTTACATTCTCTTATCAGGTGACCCTAGACTCACATCACGTGACTTCCGCTCTTCTCTCCTCACGTGATCTCACCTGATACTTCCTTTCTCACCCCTTTCCTTATCTCATAGACCCTGACGTCATCAGTCCAGACCCCGGTCCGGACTCCTATCTCTTATCGCCCTATCTCTGACGTCATACCTCACGCATCACACGCGGTACGCCTAGACCGCCTCATTCCTTTAATCTCCGTCTCCCCTATTCCACTTATATCTGTTTCTTCCCATGACGTACTTCCTTATCTCCTCAGTTTCCCATACTACGTCATACCCTATGCCCATTTCTCCATTTGTACTTGTATTCCCATGTACTATAGTGATCCTATATATACAGGCCCATTGGCACTAGGATCGCTAGTTCGATTCTAGTCGTCTTTGGGACCTGATTGGTTTATCACCTCCCTGGTTAGACTCCACTGGTGTCAACTCACCTCATCACCATTGTTTATCTTCGTTGGACATCGGTCCCACTGTCGGGTAGTCAAATCCCGGTACGAACTTAGCAAGAGGTTCCCTCGGACCGCCGCCTTATTCGGTCGCCGTCTCTTTACATCGCGAGTTCTCTCTTCCTTTTCTCTTCACACGTTACTCCTTCCCCAATCCCCTTCAGTCTTCCCTCAGTCTTGGCTTAGTTCGTAACATCCGTTGTTGTTACCCGTTGACCCTTCGGTTAGTTTCTTCCATCTCGTTACTCACCCTAGAAAATACTCGTCCCCTCGAAAATACTTATATTCCTGAAAATACTTGGACCCTCGGACTTACTTCTCCATCCCCATTCATACGCCATATATAAGTACTTACTGATAGGGCATGTACCTCAGTTTGAATATCACATTAGACTCACCTCCATCTCTCTCTGATTATCTCTGAGTCTTGACAGCTGACCTCTGACCCAACCTCTGTTGAACTAAGGTTACTTGTAACCTCTCGTTCACCCTCCAACCACATCTGTAAATACGGGACACCGGACTTGGACAAGGGCGCACCATATATGGTGAAGGTGAAGTCCCATCGCCTCGTACATAACTCCGGAGTTTTGCAGTTCATACTGGAGTTGATCTGGTCTTAACACCATCCACCAATGGAACATGGAGAACAAGGAGGCAGACATTTGCCTTGAGCAAGCCAATGCCCATTCTGCCTTGGAGACGTTGAAAGCAAAGCTAGCAGAGGTGGAGGTTCTTTGGTTGGAGCTGTTGATGAAGGGGGTCATGCCTCCTTGTTATAATATGAACATTTTCAAACATTTTCGAACTTCAACTTTTCTCTTTTCAGTCACGTGATCTGTGCACGTGACCGTGGGAACCAGCATGGTATCCACGCCCTTTTAATTTCCGCTCTTCTCACACAGCCCCTTTAATCTCCGCTTCTTCTTTTCCTGTGCCTGGCTTCTACACTTAGTCTACTTATGGTAATTCCTCCCACGCATAGCATGGTCTGTGCATGCGCCTGTAACATATATAAGCTAGATACTTTGCGACTGGAATCTCCAGTCTAATCCACTTGTTTGTTTGCTTCACTAGTCATTGCCTTGGGGACTTGTTCTCCATTGTAGGCCTGCATCAAACGGAAAGGGCTACCCTCCTCCTCACCTCTCATGTACCTCATTTTCTTTACTCGCCAGGACTTGTGTAGCCTGCAAGCTTGTCGAGCCTTGTGGTGATTGTCGTTCGCAATAGTTCATTACACTTGGATTAGACTTGCATACACAACGCTCGGATCCCAGAGCTAAGGGATGCCCGCCAGAGCTTTCCGCGACTTTTCGTTTCTTTACACCTGTGCCTTTAGGGTGTGCCTTAGGTGGCAAGCTTTGGTTGTGTTAGATAGAACTCTTCTCAGTCCCTCTTGTGAGGTGATACCACGCGTGGGTCGTGCCACGTTTGCACAGAGCGACATCGGATCACAGCCATCGTGCTGCCGGTGGCTGAGCTAGTAGTTCTCGTTTAGAAACCTCTCATAGTCAGTATTCAGGGCCACTGTGGTCACCCTTGGAATTGCCAAAGAAGAAGGATATACTATCTCCGATCCCATTTTTATCATTTCCAACCTCACCTGTGTAGTTCTCCTAGAGCATGGTTAGAATAGTCCGCACAGTAAGGAGGTGAAAGAAGAGCAAGACCCCAACGACCATCTACTGGTCAATTTCATTCAAGATCCAAATTCCTGTTTATGTAACCTTCACCTCCTACCACTTCCTCGCTCCTGCCCTCACAAGGTCTATTGGCCTAGACACGATCGTCAACGCCAAGGACACCATCTCCCCCTCTTCGATCAAGAGAATCATCATCCATTTTTTAACTTCCTCCGCCCTTACCTCCGACCAATTTCCGTTCTCCGCACTGTAGAAAAATATGTCGACCCTGGACATAGATGAGCTTGTGCAAAAGCTTGCAAGCTTAAACCTAAAAAACGAGGAGAACAACGTCACTAAAAAGATCGCTGACCCTGAGAAATGGGATGGTGATAGATCTACCTTCTGAGTGTGGTGGGTAAAGTTGCATTTATAGATAGCGGAGCAAAAGTGGCAATCGGATAAACTCCGAGTAATTGCAGTTCTCTCCCATTTCGAGAAAAAGGCCGAGGGGTTCACCCAGATCACCCTCAAAAGATATCTCGATCGAGAAGATGAGAACCTAACAGATGACCATGGGACCATCACCAGAAAAAGAGGAGACTCAGCCTGGCCATCTTGGGGAGTACTTCAGGATGAGATAAAGCTATATTTTATTGAATTACAAACATAGCGTAGTCTTTTGTTTGTCTCTCGCTTGTTTTACTTGCTTACATCATTTCCTGCCAGCCTATTCAACCGCTCGGCTAGTCTCGTCACACCTCAGTTGGCTGCTATACAGTCCACTGAGGTGAGACTCCCTACCTATATCCTCTACACCACATACTGACCCATACCTGTAGCACACTACTTCCTACAGGTTATGAGCCCCGCTCTCCTATAAGTCAAACCAAAGTAAAATTTCTCGTAGCCAAAACACTCCTACTCCTGCCGAAAAATGTCCACCTCGACTAGGGACGATTTAAAAATCCCCAAGTTGGATGCCATTGGGAAGAATTGGCCAACCTGGAAAACCAAGTTGGAACATGCCCTGGGCACGAAGAGGATGAAGGGATACCTTCATGGGACGGTACCGATGCCAACAGACCTGGCAAGCAAACACTCGCCAGCATGGACACCAGCCACAACTGCCGAAGTGGAAGAAGTAGCTGCCTACGAGAAAGCTTTAGAAGACTGGGACAAAAAGGACTGCACCGTCAAGCACTACATTAGTTCCTCTATCCCTGACACTCTTTTCATCCACCTTCTTTCAAAAGACACTGGAGCTGAATACTTTGAGGTGCTCCGCGAACAGTTCAAAAACCGGTCAATTGCCATCAGCGTTGAGAAACGACGTCAGCTCGGTGAGCTAAAACTCAAGGATGGAGGAGATGCACGAGCACACATCGACAAGATGATTACCCTCCGAGAAGAACTCGCCTGCATGGGGGAACCTGTCTCCGACAAGGATTATTTCAATATGATCTTCGCGTCGCTCCCCAACTCATTCAACCCTATTCTATCCTCAATCTCGACAAACATGAGGTTAATGAACTGCCGACTCACCTCGAACCAGCTCATATCCCAAATCCTCGATGAGTATGACCATCTCGCTATCCAGAAAGGATCCAAGTCAAAGTCAAAAGATGATGACATGGCATTCTCTGCAGAAGGAAAGAAAAGCCACAATTGAAAACGGTATACTGGAACCTGTGGAAACTGCGGTTGGGAAGGTCACAAGACCAATGACTGCTGGGAAGAGGGTGGTGCCAAGCATACACAGGCACCGATGGGTTGGAAACCACGAGGAAAGAAATCCAAAGCTGACTCAAAGAAGCCAGCACAGGCCAACATAGCCACAACGTCAACAACAGCAGAACCTGACGGTGTCTGGTTAGCGGAAGCCTCAAGAGCCGAGGAGCCAGAGGCTACTATGACCCTACCACATGCCATGCTCACCCACTCGTCTGTTGCTGAACTATATGATAGCAGTGCCTTGCAACATTTTTCCCCCTTTCGTGACCAATTTGTAAGATTCAATACGATCCCTCCATGGCCGATAAGTGCAGCAGACAAGCAAACCTTCCAAGCCATTGGGCAGGGTGACCTATATATCGAAGTCCCAAACGGTAGTACCACCACTTGAGTACTATTGAAGGACGTGCTCTACGCACCATCCATGGGAGTCACTCTCGTGTCTATAAGTAAACTCGCTGCGGCTGGGTATTCAGTGCTGTTCCGTAACTCCGTATGCTGCATCTTCGACTCCCGAAAGAAACTAGTCGGAGAAGTTCAAGTCAGTAACGGCTTATATCGTGTCAAACACCAAGTGAATGCCTTCGCTGGTGCGGCCCGCACTGATGAGGTGCTTACCATGGAGGAACTGCACCGCCGTTTATCTCATATCGGCCCAGCCCTGATCCGCGAGATGCTGTTGAAAGGAATGGTGGAAGGTGTGAAGCTGGATCCCGCACACAAGACTATGGGTCAATGCGAGTCTTGCAAAAATGCAAAGGCCACGCACAAACCTATTGGCAAGGTTCGTGAACCCCAACGTCGCAAACATTTTGGTGACGAGATCCACAGTGACATGTGGGGGCCCGCACAGATCCAAACCCCCGGCCATAAAACATACTATGTATCCTTCACAGACGACCATACCCGCTACATGCATATCACCCTCCTCGCCGCAAAATCTGATACCTTTGACACATACAAATTGTACGAGGCCTGGGCAAAGACTCAGCACGGAGCCAACATCAAACGGCTTTGGTCAGATCGAGGGGGAGAATATTTGAGCAATGACTTCACCACTCACCTTAAGTCAAAAGGCACCGAGTGAAAAGTGACGATGCACGACACCCCACAGCATAACGGCGTCGCTGAATGACTAAACCGCACTCTGATGGAGAGGGTGCGCACGGTCGGTCACGCTAGCAGCCTCCCACAAAACCTATGGGGAGAAGCTTTGATGCACGTTGTCTGGGTGAAGAACTGGTCAGCATCGCGCGTACTCAATGGCAAGACTCCCTTCGAATTACTCACTGGGAAGAAACTGGACTTACAAGGGATGCACGAGTGGGGTGCTCGCATGTGGATACATGACCCCAGCGGCTTGAAACTCGACATGCGAGCACACAACGGTCGATGGGTTGGTTTTGACAGCGAAACTGGCGCCCATCGCATCTACTCGGGGGGTTGGATTACTATCGAACGGAAGGTCATGTTCGAGCGACAGGACACCTGCAAACTGGTCAGGATTGGAAGTGCAGATAGCGCGACACAACAACCTACCGATCAATGTGATAGCAACGGTGTTGCCAGGGACCTTGGCGCTGCATAGCCCAAGGGGGAGAAACCAGACGAAACAGCTAAAAAAAAAATGCGACCAGCACAGCGTTAGCAGTGAGCAGGAAGTCAAAAAGGCTTCACCTGAAGTCCATGACCCCTCATCCAACTCCTCCACACACGATACACCCAGTACAAGCGACCCTATGAACATAATCAGTACCGCTGATGGACTTGACAACCTATGCAAAGCCTTTAATAAGCTCGAAGGACCTACCGTTCAATGGTCAACTCGCCAACGGACAGAATCGCCGTACATGCGCACACTGTGCAAGGACCTTGGCACGACCGATGGACGTTCGAACCGGGGGGTTTTACCGTGTGGGATGCAACATATTGAGGCTCGAGGTGATAGCGAGGCCGAAGCTGCGGTCAGCGCTGTCATGTGGGACTTGGATGATGAAGAAATTGCTTACACAATGCACGCCGCGACTTGTGATAGTGAAGCACTCGAACCCAGGACCATCGCTGAAGCTCACAAACAGCACGATTGGCCATGATGGGAAGAGTGTAATAATACCGCGAACAATACTACCACAAGGCTCGAAAGTCTCGCAGGCTACACGTGTCCTGGTGATAAAAGAGATGAGATATGGGAGAGGATGAGGAGAAAGGAAGTCTTCTCTGTCTGATGCAGGCCTACAATGCAGGAACAAGTCCGCAAGGCAATGACCAGTAGAGCGAACAAACAAGTGGATTAGACTGGGGATTCCAGTCGTAAGTGTCTACCTTATATATGTACAGGCGTGCGCACAGACCATGCTGTGCGTGAGAGGATCTACCATAAATAGACTAATATGAGAAGCAAGGCACAGGAAAAGAAGAAACGGAGATTAAAGGGGCTGTGTGAGAAGAGCAGAAATTAAAAGGGCGTGGATACCATGAGGTATGACATCATAAGTTCTAGACCTAGTCATGTGCTGGTTTTCATGGTCACGTGCACAGATCACGTGACTGGAAGAGAAAAGAATATATGTTTGAAAATGTTTGAAAATGTTCATATTATAACAAAGAGGCAATCAATGCTGAACTCAACAGTCTAGCTGAAGCACACACCTGGGATGTCGTACCTCGCCCACCTAAAGGCACTAACGTCGTAGATAGCAAATGGGTATTCAAAATTAAAAAGAACGCTGTGGGCGAAATCGCCAAATACAAGGCTCGACTCGTCGTGCGCAGTTTTACCCAAGTACACAGCATAGATTACTACGAGACCTATGCTCCCATCACTCGCCTTGCATCTCTTCGCCTTATCCTCGCTTTAGCAGCTCGTCACAACTGGGAAATTGAAGTATTCGATTTTCACAGCGCTTTTCTTAATGGAAAGCTTGACAACGATGAGATTATACTCATGGAACTCCCACCGGGATTCGATAAGACTAATCGAGATGTAGTCGCTCTCTACGGTTCAAAACAAGGTGCACTGAAATGGTATCAGCGCCTCTGTGGCGAACTGAATGCTCTCGGCTTCTGTCGAATGGAGGCCAATTGGGGCATTTTCATAGCTCGTATTGGCCATGAGATCCTACTACTCGCCTCACATGTCGACAACTGTACAGTGACAGGTAGCTCAAAAGAGCTTGTTCGTGAATTCAAAGCTGAAATAGGTACCCGTTTCAAGATCACTGATCTAGGGCCTATTAGCTGGTTGCTTGGCATGAAAGTGACCCAAGATCGGGACCGCCGTACCCTATCTATCTCGCAGGAACCATACGTCAAAGCCATACTGGCTAAATACAATTTCACAGATGCGAAACCACTCTCCATCCCAATGGACCCAAACATCCAGCTCTCGACAAGTCAATCTCTGAAGTCCACAGCCGAAACTACCCTGATGAAACAAGTCCCCTATCATTCCGCGCTCGGCTCGCTTATGTACCTCTCTGTAGGTACTCGGCCTGATATTGCCTTTGCCATCTTGACGCTGGCACAATTCACCGAAAACCCTGGACCACCCCATTGGAAGGCATTAAAACGAGTATACTGCTATCTAGTCGGCACAAAGAAATGGTCACTGACATATGGGATGGAGCGAAAAGGCCTTATTGGCTATGCAGACGCGGATGGTGCATCGCAAGAGCATCGTCATGCGATTTCTGGCCATGCTTTCCTCATCGATGGGGGAGCCATTTCATGGTCATTGAGGAAACAAGAACTCATCACACTGTCTACCACTGAAGCTGAGTACGTTGCCGCCACCCACGCTGCAAAAGAAATTATTTGGCTTCGTCGCCTCATTGGCGAACTCTTCTGCCCACTCAAGTCCCCGACCCTTCTTTACTCGGACAATCAATCAGCCATCGCTCTGACAAAGGATGGTAATTATCATGCACGTACAAAACATATCGACATTAGGTATCATTTCATTTGTTTCACTGTTGATAATGGATCTATTAATTTACTTTACTGCCCGACCGAGGACATGGTCGCGGATACCTTAACTAAAGCCCTTCCTTCTAGTAAAGCTAAACATTTCGCATTCGAACTTGGACTCCGCCCAGTTTGAGGGGGAGTATTGAATTACAAACATAGCGTAGTCTTTTGTTTGTCTCTCACTCGTTTTACTTGCTTACATCATTTCCTGCTGGCCTATTCAACCGCTCAGCTAGTCTCGTCACACCTCAGTTGGCTGCTATACAGTCCACTGAGGTGAGACTCCCTACCTATATCCTCTACACCACATACTGACCCATACCTGTAGTACACTACTTCCTACAGGTGAATATACAGTAGTTGGCTGCTATACAGTCCACTGAGTACACTACTTCCTACACGACTGTGACCCAGGACTACAATTCATTGATTGGAACAACAAAGACTTTGCCCTATCTCATTGCACTTACCGTATGGCCTGTTCCATCCTTCAGGGACACCCTGACGTCCAATAACCATGTCACCTCTATTGCATTCAACACACAGGTGAGTTAATTGTATTCTCAGCAATATATAAATCCATTCATGCTCTTCATCTGTACTAGGATAGAGTGACCCATGTTCCTGTTAAGACCGGATCAACTCCAGTACGAACTCCGGAACTCTGGAGTTATGTACAAGGTGATGGGACTTCGGCTTCACTGTATGTGATGCGCCCTTGTCCAAGTCTGGTGTCCCATATTTACAGAGGTGGTCGGAGGGTGAACGAGAGGTTACAAGTAACCTTAGTTCAACAGAGGTTGGGTCGGAGGTGAGCTGTCAAGACTCAGAGATGATCAAAGAGAGCTGGAGGTGAGTCTAATGTGATATTCAAACTGAGGTACATGCCCTATCGGTAAGTACTTATATACGTCGTATGAACGAGGACAGAGGAGTAAGTCCGAGGGTCCGAGTATTTTCGGGGGTACAAGTATTTTCGAGGGGACAAGTATTTTCTAGGGTGAGTAACAAGACGGAAGAAACTGACCGAAGGGTCAATGGGTAACTACAACGGAGTCAGGGATAACGGGGAAGTCAGGGCATAGGGTAATATGGAGGTACAAGATATTGGAAATGTACTTTACAGGATAGATGAAATGGAGGGGCAACTCCGGGGGACCAGAGTTGCAATATAGATGAGATAGGTCCAGAGTTGGAGCGTACAGCACTGGAGATGCCAAAGTTGGACTTAGGCAAATCATGGGATATGACAGTTCCCATGCACTCCATTCCGAACGTTGCAATAGGAAAGGTTGCCCATCGATCCGCCATACGCATTTTCTTTTCTCGGATGTATGTGAGAGAGTCGAAGAAGATCCCTGCGGAGGACCTAGAATCTATATACAATCTGTGCCTCCTCCCCACGGTCCAACAGCTCATGCCCAACCAAGCAACCCACTGGCCACCGAACTACCGCAGCACCATGGAAGCTGGCTGTGATCATTCTGGTCAAATATGCCTCTTCTCTCTTGACATACTGGCACATATCCTTTCAGAATTTGCTCGGCTGTACTTGGAGCGCATGCACAGGCTTGGTCCATCTTTCCAGGATGCTTATTTCAGACACGAACTACACAGCTGGAAGGGCGCGACAGTTCATAATTTGGAAGGACAGTCTGAAGAAGAAGATAGGGAGGGAGATGTCGCATATGAGCATGTAAATGCTTTGCACGACTTGACCCGAGTTCTTGACATGGATTCTATCAATGAAGATCAATGGTTGATTGACATCAGCTTGAAATTCGGCTGTCCGGGAAGAGTAGTAACATGGAAGAAGCTAGGTCACAAACAAATGGTTTACTTTCTTCTTCCTGAACATGAGAACCCTGGGAGAGCTCTCCAAAGGAGCAAATCATACTATGTTGATCATCAGATGCATATGAAGGACCTTGCTGGATTCAGGTGGACTCCACATCAGCAAGACTGCAAAAACTCTAAGTTGACAGGTTGATTGGACTGCTCAAACTCTGGATGGTCTG
>QFEM01002761.1:0-16931 GCA_003316205.1 Boletus bicolor
CCATGGCTTCCTCTTGCAATGTCAACGGTATCATTGGTGTTCGTAACGGCCGTCCCTTTGCTTATGCGCCCGGAAAAAATGTTTGGAAGCATGACGGTTTCTTGCCTCTGCAAGTAGGTGATCAACCTGCCGAGTTTTTCACATACGGGGGAGGTTCGTCTGCTCCGCTTTATGATAGTGTATACTCGGGAGTCGCGCGGGATATCACTCGCATGACAGCTGGTGCTGACCCTGCGATGACCGAACCTGTGTTACAAATGTTTGCGAGTAATGTAAATACACATCGATTCTGTTCATTTGAGAAAAGTCTTAGTATTCAGGAATATGTCGTGCTTCCGTCTTTGGCATCTGAGGACAACGCTCGGATCCCTTCTCCTGTTTTCGTCATTATCGGAAGGGTGTCTCGCAGCAATTTGGATGCTGATCACAACCGCGCTTTCGATATGGACGTTTCTCAGTATGGCGTCGCACCTCAGCAACTCACTCGTGTTCGGTGCTTCTACCCAATGGCGAACACACGCTTTCACATTGACCCATTTACACACGGACAATTGTACACTGCACTTTCTAGAGTTCGACGAACAGAAGATACATTGGCACTCTTCACATACTCCAATGAAGAACTGTCAGTGGTAAATGTAGTGTACAACTGATTATTGTTGTAAAGTTGAATGCTATCCAGCCCACTTACACGCACGTCCGAAGGTTACAGAGCGCTTGTAACCATCAATACATATTGACCGCTTCAATAATATCACAACGGCGCGATCAATATTTGGGACCAACCTAGCAAAGTGAGGCCAAACTTGAAATAAATCAACAAAATATAGTCCAAGGGGAGAACTTGAAGTTTTGCTTACTTTTATTGACAAAACTTCAAGTTAAATCCGAGTCTGGGTAGGTTAAACAGTAAGTTTTTTTACCATTGGACAATATTTGATAATTTATTTCAAGTTTAACTATGTGCTTAGCCTGGTGCTAGATATTGATATCGCCGTTGTGAATCTCCATGCAGCCGCTATTTTTTATTACTTCCACTGTAGTGAGGTGACAGGAACTGGTCGTTAGGGGCGAGTACCCTGAACCACCGCCTCGCGAAAACCAGCCACCGGCAGTTGTGGAGCCACAGCACTTCAATCGGGTCAAGAATTCCAGCCCATTTAATTTACTAGGGTTGACGTTGCCGACGGAGACCTTGCTGGAAGGAGAACTTGGAGCCAGCTCCCTGAGGTCCCGCCTCATTCCTTTGTTCTCGCTTCGAGTACCTAGACTTCTGAATAGGAGCCTATTTGGTTGTGTTGACGTTTGGCAGAATTCACGCGCAACATATGACCTTGCTTCCAGCAAGAATTCCGGTCCAATATTTAATTTATGCACCCATATATGGGTTAGGCCACATCTGAGAGTGTCAATTTACGTTGTTGTTTTCAATGCATTTAGCAGTCTTTCTCATCGGCCAAATGACTCTGAGTGACTCCAAAAAGAGTGTATGTACCCGAACTTTCTAAATAGGGCACCATAGTGGCTCGCTCAAACTGTAGATGCAGAAAACTGAGCCAGATCTTTGGCGCCACTCAAACGGGTTTTTGGGCCAATCATGATCTAAAAGAGGCAAGCTCGGGATGTCCCGAAGCGAGCAAATCGGTGTCAAAGCTACAAGGAGCGGCCGTAAGAGCGGAGGAAGTGGAGGTGGCACAAGTATACTGGTAATCATAGAGGATGTGAGTCACGTAGTTTAAGATGGGGGGCCCGGGGGAAATGATTGCACATCTGTCGCAGACAGCCACTCTACAGCATGGTCCACTCCTAAAGCATTCCTATATCGGGAATTTTAATTTCCCTTCAAATTCCTGCCACTTCCCTTAGCTGTACATACATCCTGAGTGAAGATACATAATGTATATACGGTTCCTACCACTTATTCTATGTTTTGAAAGGCTCTGTAAGGCAAATATCAACAAGATAGCATCACTCATATGTCGGTATATATTTCGTATGTCTACCTCTCAAGTCGTCCAAGATCCCACTAAATCTATTTCCAGTAGATGAGCGACGGAGCATGCAAAAATAAATTACCGCCGAGACCAACCCCTCACCCAAGCAATGGCTCCCCAAGGCCATTCACACGTTCCTCCTTTCTTCGTCCGCAACAACACCCCACCACACCTTTAACCCCATCCACGATCCGTGCAAACACCCAGTTCCTCGCGCGCCAAATGGCATGTTCTTTGACATCGACGCGGTCCGGTCGGACCCGGTGCTCGCTATCGACGACGACGGAGAGCGTGACGACGGTCGTGACGATCGAAGCAAGGGCCGTCGACGCCGAAATCATAAACATGATGATCATTTGTAATTTTGCCGCTTGTTCGACGGAGGAACCTCCGAGAATCGCACCGGTCATCATACCGGGTATAGAAATGATACCGATGACGCTGCACACATGTACACACACACACACATAAGCCGAGTAAATAGACGATTGAGCGCTATGTCGAAGTTGACCAGAAGGTGAGACAGACGGACCTCATTTGATTAATAGTGGGGGTGAGCGCTAGACGGAGGGCCTCACGAGCGATCGGCAAGCATGCTTCAAAACGAGAAGCGCCGAACGCGAGGTAGGTTTCGACTTTGTCTCGGTTGTCGCTAGGGGATATGGTCGTCAGATGCTCGCACAGGGGAGAGTTAAAAGAAGAATTCATGAGATACGTACTACATCTCTTTCAAAACGTAGGCAACCGCTACCACTACGCCGGAGACGGTGTTCCCGCATAGCATTCCCACCATGGGAACTAGTGATGAGGCAACGTCGACTCACTTTCACTGAATGTATGAGACGATAAGCGTACTGTATTGTTCTGGCGCCCAGAACGGATCCACAGCCATTGCATATCGGGCACCAATAATAGAAACCGGTATCGTCGAACCCAACATCGACATTAGGACCGATGAAAACTGCGCGAGACTTGCGTCAACACGCATCATGACTAGCACGGATGACGGATATGAATTACCATATTATCGTAGCGTTTTCTCGACTTGTTGGCAACTACGGACGTATATCAGCCGAAGGCGACATACGACACCCACGCGATTGGCGACGTACCGGCCTCCAACGTGCCCAAAAAGTTCAAGACGACTGTCGTGCGTTGTTGGGCACGTGAGTTCGTGTACAAAGGTGAGCGGTACAAGAGGACGTACATGCGATGCCTCCGACAGCCCAGGGGTTATTGGTTTCGAACACCCTTTGTAGGACCAGACCCATGATCGCGAGCTGCACGATGCAGCGAAATGCAGAGGTGACGAGCGAACTACCGACGCCGAGGTGGAGGGTGGTGGAGACGAGTGCATTGAAGAAGATAAAAGCAAGGCCGAGGCCGACGTTGGCCCAGGTCAGGTTGCTTGTGTCTCCAGGTGTGGCATCCATTGCAGGTGAGGAAACGAAGGAGAATTGGGCTGGTGGAAAAAGAAAGGTGACTGGTAGCTTGGCAAACAATTGATTTAGGTTTCGGCCAGCGGGCAGACCAACCGTCAAGGTATTTTTATCGCTGCGGTGTACAGGCCAATCATTTGGTTTCCATTACCCAACGGCGATGCAGAGTGTGAGCACGAGGTGGACCGATCAAATTTCTCAGGCCATCATATGTACAATTCAATCCCTACTGATAAAATCAAGCAAAACCTCAGGTTTGGCCTTCTTCCATCTGCCCGTGCTGACCCGCAAGATTTCCGGGAACCACTCTGCAAGGTTTCCCTCGCGTTCTCTTCCCAGAACCATCTCTGCGAGCGCCTTGCCACTCATCCATGCATGCACCATCCCTTCTCCAGAGTACCCAGCTGCAATCCATTCTCCAGGAGCCGCTGAGATGAACGCTTTGTCTCCACGTTGCTTCGACGACAAACTTTGATCCAGGGGAGCCGAACGCCCAGACATCGAAGGCGACAAGCGACCGACCCACGGGAGCAGGTCCGCGGAGATGCCGAGAACACCACTCCAAGTCGCCTTCACCCGTCCCTCGGACCACTCACCGCTCGTGTCTCCATCGGGCGGCTGTCCCTCGCGTCCCCATTTGTCCTCGCCAAAGTACCTCGGCAGGATACCTCCAAGATGTGCACCGATGCGCTTATTGTATGTGCTGTCGTTCGTGTTCGCAACCGCATCGTATCCTTCATGACCCTCTTGTGCGAATCCTCCTCCGAGTATGAATTCGTGTTCGCCCTTTGGTAGCTGCGTGAGGTAGTCATAGCCAACAGGTATTTCATAAAAGATGAACGACCTTTGAAGCGTCTCTGCAGGCATTAATTGTCCAGGGCGCTGGGCGGTCATGTTCCCACGGAACGGAATGATCTTCCCTCGCATAGGCTTCAATAGCTGCGATGACCAGCCATTCGTTGCATGGATCACATGCGGCGTCTTCACGGGTCCCTTGGGTGTGACGACGGTATATAGTGGGTCCGATGCTGAAGGTCCCGCGATTGAGGTGCACGGTGTGTTGGTACACAGAAAGAAGCTACGGATGTCTCGCGAATTAGTCCCGCCAAGCCCAAGCCCCGAACCACCTACTTGTCAGGGTACCGTGCTAACAGTTTCGAAAGGATACCCGTCACAAAGTTGTATGGATGTAGGGCACCAGCGCCGGATGCGATGCACCCGACGACGTCTGATGCCAAGTTGTATTTCTACACGCCGCTTCGTCACACGTTCGTTGCCCAGAATAGCTGGATCATACCTCCATCGCTTCTGCGGAGGAGTACACTCGATGGTGGGACGCTTCGAATGGCAAGGCCTGCTGATAACATTGCACCTTTGCCTTCGCCTTTGCAAACAGTTCCTGATTGTAAAACGCATCGACGGTCTCGACCTGACGCCACTGGGATTCCTCCAGCACCCCTTCCTCCTCTGCAGCACGCTTCAACTCGTGAAGATGAGCGAGACGGAATTCGACCATCTTTTGTGCAATGGCATCGCCGTGGTCTTCTCGCAGGATCGCATAATCGTGATAGAGAGGCGGGGAAATATGTCCACCGTTCCTATGGCTGCTCGGACGAGACCATTCACAGTCAGTGCATGTAGACGTACCTTCCTGTTGCGCCGGAACAAGCGTCCCTCGCCTCGAGCATGAGCAGCACCGGAACCTTTCCCTCGGCATGAGCTCGATCTAGCAAGGTCTTTGCGACAGAAGTGCCCGTGATGCCCGACCCGATGACGACGACGTCCGCATAGTGTGGCAGGTCGGAACAGTGACGTGCGATAGGGGACGGAGGGGACATCCAGAATGAACGAGTCGGGTTCTCGACCGGTAGACCCGGTTCCACTGCGATGCGTTCCTTCAATGTTTGGAGCGTGTGTACGTTTTCGAGTAGTTCGGCGAACGCATGGCGAATGAGTGAAACGGTGTTGCCCATGGTCGTCGTTGACGAGTCGAGTGCGATAGGAGACGGTTGCCTGCTGATCCCGAATTTTAGGTCTGGTTTGGATATCGGACGTTATAATGTCCACGAGCTGGCCACGCTGCCAATCGATGGATACGCCAGCTCGAGGGTACAGGGCTCTCACCTCTCACCACCATCTGAGCCATGTTGTACACCAACTACCCACACCGGGGTCAAAGCAGGCTCCCTTCCAGGACTGACTACCCCGACGACGACGACGCCTACTACACCCCTCCCTACACCCGTCCCCCATCCCTGCCGCAGCAGGCCCCCGGGTCATCCAGGCGCCGTCCTAACCCTCTCCCCCCAGATCCTGGTCACTTCCACCTCTATCACCGACATCGTGACGATCGGGACGGTTGGGCACCGCCCGGCCCCAATCCTGACGCACCCCAGCCTCCGCGACGTCAGTCCTCTACAGCGACGAATAGCACGTCCGACTATGGGGTACACCCGCGCACCCGCCGCGGGCGCAGCAGCTCCGCAAGCAGGGCCGCCCGAAGCAAGCCCTCCTCGCCCAGACGTCACGCTACCACACTTCCGACAGCCCCGTCCATCCCCCAACTCAGCCTCAGTGAACGAGAGACCTTGACACGCCAACGTCTTCAAACCACCTTTGAAACCTATGTCTTCAATGCCCTTCCAACACATCTTCTCCGCGTTACAGACATGACGCTGGTCACGCGGAACGAAGTATGGGAGACGTTCAAGCCACGGATCGAGTCCCTCTCGGACTCACATCTCGCAAAACTGTTGCTCGAACAAGACGAAGAGGCCAGAAAGTTGGGCGTTTCGGTAATAGATCCAGAAGTCGTCGCGCCATTTGTAAGTCCGTGGTCTAGCCCCTGCTTCCGGGGAGATCCTGACATCGTGCCGCAAAGACCGAGCACATTCGGGCGATGATCAGCTTCGCCATCTTTTCTCATCGATGGGGAAACGGTGAACCCTTATTTCACGAACTGCCCAGTAAGAGGCTTCAAGTCAGCAGAAGGCCTGCTCTGAGCGGACTAGGATATCAGAAACTCCTCAAGTTCTGCGAGAAAGCCCGAACGGATTACGGCTGCGAGTACGTCTGGGCAGACACATGTTGCATCAACAAGGAAAGCAGCACGGAACTCGAAGAAGCCATCTTATCGACGGGTGTCTGGTACTCGGAGGCGGGTATATGCATCGTTCATCTCGGCAATTCGTCGACGCTGGAGGATTTCATGTCAGAGCCATGGTTCACGAGAGGTTGGACTTTACAGGAGCTGCTCCTACCGCGCAAGATTCGGTTTTATGGCAAGGACTGGTCACCGATCTGTCCCGTAGTAGTGGAAGGACGGAGAGAAGAACGCACCGGAAAGGACACCCGTGATGACCAGCGCGTCAACGACAAGGACAACGAATCGGTCGTCGCTGCCATCACCAAAGTGACGGGCATCCCCGAAGCCGACATACGAAACTACGTCCCCAGCTGTACCAGAGTGTCCGAAAAGATGAGATGGGCATCGCAGCGCACCACGTCCCGAATCGAGGACATGGCGTACTCCCTCCTCGGGCTCTTCGACGTCACCATGCCAATCGCGTACGGCGAAGGCGCACGCGCGGTTTACAAGCTCATGAGCACGATCGCAGAACAATGCACCGAACCAGATTTTTTCGCATGGGCGGGCAAACCCTCTCAATGGTCCCTCGCCCTACCTTCTTCCCCACAATGCTACGGCCCCCAAGCGTCCCAGACAGACCTCGTCACGCCATCGAGCGCGCTCGGCGACCCCGCGTACGAGCTCACCAAGCTCGGCCTCCAAACCAGACTCGTCCTCGTCCCCGCGTACTGTGAACCCCTCGAGCCGACCGACGCGCGCACCGCGCGGTTCCTCCTCACGCCTGCCCTCGCGACGGCGCAGGAGCCCATCCAGATATACGTCCCCCTCGCGAGCGCCGCCCAGTACGGGCACGGGCCGTCGCGGACGTACGAGTATGAACGTGAGGTGCAAGTCGGACGGGGACGCGAGCGGGAGCGGGACCTGGACCGTGAGTACGCGCTCGGCGTCGTCGATTATGACGTGCGGCCTGGTCCGCCTGGGTATGCAGCGGTGCATGCGGGACGCGCGCATCTGTGTTTGGTGCTGGAGCGGGGGCGTCGGTGGAAGGGCTGGGTGCGGGTGGCGAGGCCGGGTGCGTTGAGCGTGCGGTTCAGGGAGAGCGAGTTGTTCCCGATCGAGGGTGTGTGTCTGCTGCATCGGGCGTAGTAGCTTAGTTCGGTACAGTCTTGGGGTTCGGGAATCGCGTGTACTCGTCCACCCATGTCAAAGGGCAGCTGGCAAACGGGATTCACTTGCCGTGATGTCGCTTTTGAGACCGCGTTGAGTGGGCGGCCCGCGCGTTTGGATTTCCGATGCCTGCCAGTGTTGGCACAGAAAAGGTTGGATGTGTTTAGAAGATGGCGATCCCCCGATACCATCGCCGTGCACGGCTTCTGCTGTCGTACAAATGTCTGTGTATGCATGTTCGTTGTACAGGGTGCCACTGCGTTGCGCGGTCGTACGAGCAGCGCGTCGAGTCGTACATTTTCAATTCTGAAGGAAAGAGCACAGAAGAGAAAAGGACAAGAAAACATGAGGGGCTCGGAGTAGGTGAGGAGACAGACGAAAACAACAACAACAAAAGGAAATACAACACGGAAAACGAAATGAAAAGAATAAAAAAACAACATAGAGAGACACACACCAAGAAAGTAAACGTACCCCCCGACACCTCAACTCAAATATTTTTCATTCAACGCATGCACCTCCTTCGCCAAATACGGCCAACTCAACGCCCTCCCTAGTTCCTCCTTCAATCGTCCCTCGTCTCCACCCGCCCGTTCCCTTGCCAACCTCACCTCCCACCCCAGCAGATTGTACAACAAGCGCATGTTGGGCTGGATCAACACCGATAACCGGCGACTTCGCACGACCAAATACGCTTCGACGAGACTCAGCCCGAGGTGTTGCATCACATACGCAATCGTCACCGTCGCGCTCCGGGACACGCCTACGCGGCAGTGGACCAACACGCGCCCCCCAGCGAGACGGGCTTTTTCGATCCAGGTGCAGACAGGATAGAGTTGGGGTTCAAGCGTGTCGATACCGTCATCGCAGACGCCTTTGATGTCGAGGACTTTGATCCTGCCTTCGCGTTCTTCGATCCAGAGGGAGCCTTGATTTCCGGGACTTTGCCCCGCGGAGTGTGGGGAGGGAAAAGAGGGATTTATGGGGCAGGTGTGTGGGGGGTTGGGTGAAGAGGCGGAGGTAGGCGTTTGAGGCGGAGGTACGAGGGCACATTCGCCGACAGAGACAACGTGCGTGATTCCAAGGGCATGGAGCATATATACATTCGCAGCGTGATTTCTAAAAATATGCTTAGGACGCCACTGGTTGTAACACAGTGAAACGACTTACAAGTTTCCGAGATACAAAAATGGAAGGACACGACTCGGGAAACTCCCATCAAACCTCGCATCATCGAACCACGTCTGATGATCCGATATGAACGACGGCAATGTGTTCGCCCTCGGTCGCCTCAACTGCCTAGTCGTGGTCGACACAGCAAGTAGAGGAACGACGGGCGTAGATGAGCCGTAGTTGATGGTCAACGCATGCGGTCGATGTCCGTTAACATTATTCCTGAGAGCAGGGTAGTCGCCTGCTTGGGCAGGTATCCCAGCGAGTCCTCGCTGAATATCTCCATATTGGTATCGCGAGCGGAGTGAGATGTTCGCTACTCCCAAACGAACTTCAACCTTTTTCAACAAGGCAACCTCGGATTGATAGACGAAGAACGATCGGCGATTTGTGACCTGTGGTCAGGTCAGCCAACAAACCCAAGAACGAGCGCGGAGTCCAACCTGCATCTCCAGATACGCCTCTGGTAAACTCAATCCTTTCACAGCCATTAGTAAACAGAGCGCGGGGACCGATGATTCCGTGTATCCATCACTTGAGTATAACAAAACTTTGAGCGGACGGGGTCGGTATATCGGAGGCGGCGGGATTGCCGCGTCGCTCAGGTCGCTTTTCTGAGTATCGGTCGGGTATTCGTCGCCCGTGCTCCCGGGGGCAGGCATGTGCGGCGTGACCGAGCCACTTCTGTTCTCGCTCGATTCTGGTATGGGTGACCACGGCAAGGGTAATGCATGTGCTTTTGGGGGTGTCCTAGATACTCCGTTACCGCTTGCACTCCCCACACCGGGACTCGCGCTCGTGAGACATCCCAGAGCTCCTGGCGTGACCATTCTCTCCAAAAATCTGATCACGGGTAGTAGCGCATTCAACCCCGCCGCCGTTGCCTGCGGGGAGCTTGGGAAGGGGAGATGAATAATAGCGGAAGGGTGTGGTGGAGGGCGAGGTGGGATTGTTCCTGGAGGTGGTCGACCATAGAGTGGGTCAGCTGTGGGTGTCGACGACGTTAAAGGAACGGACAAGTCAGGCGGGGAAGACGCACGCCAACCTTGCTGTTCCCAGTGTCGACGCCACCCTTCGGCCCATTCCACCTCCATCATCCGCACGTGTTCCTCCGCGGCTCGTAGATGACCCAGAGACGGAAGAGGAGCATGCTCGTGGCATTCGATGCAGATATCAAAACCGAGACCGCACATGGGGTCATTCGTATATGTGTTGAATGGAGAAGGTTTTTCGGAATCATGGGGGATATAGGGATCCGCGAATGGATCTACGTATAGAGAGGTGATCGGGTGAGCTGCGCTGGCGGGCTCGGAAGGAAGGTGCATGTGTCCCCTTCGTCTCAAAGGGGGCTTCCACAGCGGAACGTCATTTGCATTCCCCAAGAACACTTGACCCGCATTTGGATTCCAATATGTAGCCGTTGTGCTACCGGGAGCTTCGTCCTACGGCACCATGCATGAGCAGAGCAGCGAGGACAAGAAAAAATTACATACCGCTTGCACGTCCCTGTCATCACTGCCCCATACGGTCAGAACTTCAGAAGCACGTGTGAGATCCCTCATCTCGTCCTTTTCGCGCTGAGCAAAGTCGATCGTGTTCGCGCGCTTGCATCTGTGGATACGCGTATTGACATTCAGAGGCGCTCCAGATGGCTGGTCAAGTAAAGCAACAGAATCCTTGTTGGGCTGGGAAGATGCAGACGAGTGTTTGGCTTGTTCTGCCGCCAACCTCGCCTCAATTTCGAGTTCACCAACGAGTCGTCCGTCGGTCGCCTCTGTGAGGCCATGCGTCACCCCACCACCAAGGGGACAACACACGACCTCGTTCCGCATTGGGGCAGCATGTTCGCAGTCGCCAGCACATTCGCCGTCTTTTCTGACGATGAGCGAGGGAAGATCACGCTCCAACTGCTCCGCGTTGGCGTCAAGTATATAGACACCGAATTTGAGGAAGCCCTCGGGGGTGGAGTGCGGATCTTGGTCTTCCTGCACGTCCGCCTCGAGATGAAAGCCGGCTTGAACCCACCTCTCCAATCGCTCGCGCCTCTTTTTCTCGATGGCCTTCTTGAAGCGGGCTGCGACTCTGAGAGTGGCAGGGGTGGGACCCTTGGGAGAGTATACGACAATGTCTGAGATGGAAGTGTAGAGAGGCTGCCTGGGGTTGGTAAATTGTGATTGAATGACGTGATGAAACTTACGAGTTGTATGCCGAAATTGCGTAAACTGATGCCATCGGGGACTTTGGCCGGTTTGAACTCCCAGTCAATCTCAAGTGCCGCTGTATCGCCATGAGTCCAACCGTGGAAATCGTACGTACGCGGGGGAGGACAGGGTTGTATGAGCTGGGAGGGAATAAACGAGCAGGTCAAGATGGTGCGCTTTTTGAGGTGTTTTTGGTTAGGAACGGTGGTTGCTGAAACGGAGATCAACGCGCATCGCGGGGACAGGGAACAAGGCGACGTACCGAGAGGAGATTGCGATGGGGGGGTGGTTTCGAACGCGGAAGGATCGGGTAGTCCAGGGCACGAGGGACTAGACGGGGAAGGGAGGGACGTGGCACTCGTAGATCTCGAATGGGAGTCGGACGAGGATGAGGAAGCGTCCGTCGACGAGTTGGAGGAAGTGGACGAGGGCGGACGGGGATCGGTGAAGACAATATTGAGGGGTGCGCTGGGAAAGGGGACGGAAGTCTTGGTGTTTGTGTTCAAGTCTGCGGTGGATATGCGGAGAGTAGTGGGATGCATGAATGAGGGTGACGGGTCGATGTCCATGGGGGGATCCTGGTCGAGCGAGGCCATCTCGATGTCTGGATCGTCTTCGGAATAGTCATCCGAGTCGGTGTCGTACTCGGTGTCCTCGGAGATGGGGGAGGAGGGGGCGTCGAGGTCGTCGTCGCAGAGGACCCAGACGAGACCCCTGTAGCGGGGAGGACGAACGACGCGACCGGAGGAGTCGCGTATCATGGCGGCTGGGTGAAGGGGCCTGTCTGGGGATGCGGGGGAGGCGAAGAACATGCACTGGGCGTCGTTGTCGCCGTCGAGGCCGTGGAGGAAGGGGAAGAGGATGGAGTCGGGTGGGTGGGCGGTGAGGTGGTCGAGATGCATGCGAGCAAAGTGGGCGGTGGGGAGGAGGGGAAACTGACCGGCATGTTGGAGTTGGCGGACGTCGGGGGGGACGACGCCGTAGGAGGAGGCCATCGTCGTCGGTGTGCTGGACAGAATGTGACTACCTAGCTGGGTGATAAGAAAACATGTACAGGTACAAATAGCCATAAGACCCTCGACACCACGAATCTACAGATCGATCATTTCCGTTTCCTAATTCGATCCCCCGCGTCATCTGACATGTTCCAGACACTCCAACACGTGACCAGTCCCCCGCACTGTTGCCAATTCCCTCCACTTTCCCACTCCGCCGACTCGGTGCCGCGCGCGTCCAAGGGAAATTGTCACAGCCCAAGACTCCAAACAGTCCGGTGCCCGCCATCAATTCGCTCACTCAGCACTCCCAGCCGCGATCGATACTCGTCCACCCCAATGTACGCACCGCACACCCGTCGCTTCCCATCGAACGCTGATCGTCCATGCAATACCCGGTGGTTGTCCACGCTCAACACCGTCCCCGGCGTCAACTGCACCCAATACTCAGAGTCGGCACTCGTCAGCAACGTGTGCCACGTCCGAATCGCATCGTACCTATACCGGCCCATCAGCTGCGTCCCTGTCGCAGCGCCACTGCTTACCAGGACTCGACCGCCCCGGCATCCAAATGGTCCATCACACTCCGGTCGTCATTGTTCCACCGCACTTGCACAAGTTCCCCGCTCACCTCATCGTGTCGTAGCGGCGGGTGCCCGCTGGACGGACTCGCCCGGTACAGTGCCGTCGCTTCCCCAGCAGCGTGCGCAGGAATAGGAATCCGTGATAAGAGCCCGTATGCGTCGGGGTGCAGCTCGTTCAGTAACGAGGCAACGTAGAATCCATCCACGAGCAACGTGGCCCCGCCAAAACCCTCAGTATGAGAGAGAAGATGAAAGAGTTGTAGTCCGCATGGATCCGTCTGTTGCTCACATCAGCCCGGCACTCCCCAGATACGGTCAACACGAACAAAGTAGGTATTGTCGGTGTGTGCACCAAGTGCCATCGTGGTATATGCCGTATCCCCTTTGGAGAGGTCTGCTGTGAATTCCCAAAACTTGCCATCTGCAATCGACTTCTCTATCTCTCCGCACACCAGAAAAGGAAGGTTGCTGTACTTACATTGCGTTTCACGAATGAACCCAATGCGCTTCGACAGTTCTTCCGTCGCTTCGGGAGTGGCAGGCACGCCAGAAACGAGGCAAAACCCAAACCGGTCCTATTCGGCTGTCAGCTGCACGTCCGCTGTCTCCCATGTCTATACCCACAATGTTAGATAACCACTTATATAAACCCTGATCGCTCTCATCCATGGCGTCTGCGTAGGAGACCGTCGGAGGTGACTTGGCTATCTTTCCCCCCCACAACGCCTTCCTGAGCTGACCGTCAGGCAATTGTTCTGCGCTCGACACGGCACAAAAACACAGACTCGCCAAAGGTGGTGGGTGACTTTGGTAGAGGGTCGTATGTATGCGCTTTCAACCAAGACCACGGGTAAACCGATGAATGATACTCTGCGCCAGAGGCAGGCCCTGCATTAAGCAAGTCATGAGTGATCCACACGGCAACGGTGGTGTCAAAAAAGACACACAGACGACTTCTAGGCCCTCAGCCGAAGCCTGAACATGATGTGGTTTGATATTCGGAGGGATCTAGACCGCATACATGGATGAACATGACACTCAATTCAAACGGCGACGACACACCTCGAACGTGTTGACCAATCTCTGTTTCGTGACGGGGTGAAAACAACTCGGACACCGACAGTGATCTCGCAACCAGATGTGATGACTGGAAGCAAGGGTTCATCGCAATAGCACGATCAAATGTCACAGGGAGACATACAATCGGGACCAATTCTGGGGTGCCCACAGAATAGCGATTTTGCGGTCATCCGCATTGGCGATGGGCAAGTCGGTCGTGGGGTGTTGGTTTGGAACGAATCCAAGCTGGTCTGAAGATACGGCTGTGGCTGCGGTAGTGAGCGTGCGGGCGGCGCCCTGTAAAGGACCTCCAACGCGCGTTCTCTGTGGTGAAGTGTATATCTCGGTGAGGATTCGTGCCCTGGAGATCCGGGGACTCGCTCGAAAGATGGTAGTAAAAGACATGACTATCGCCACGGCCCTTTGCGCTCACAGAGGCGGTCTCCTGATGGTCACGTGAAGTCTACATAATGACAGGGACTTGGCGGTGCAAACGACACTCGGATCCATGATGATGCCTACACGTACGCATATCTCATGCACCCTTCAAGAGTCTGGCTCAGTATGTACCCGGGCCCCGTATATTTTCTGGCTCGCACTTACATGATGAATCACCCGCACAGTCACTGGCGCGTCTTCTGGATTCGGAAAAGCGCTCACCGAAGTCGTCCTCCGTAAAGGCGACGTCGTCGTCGCTACTCTTCGCACACCCTCCGCTCTCGCCACCCTCGCCAAACACTATCCCCCCTCCAAACTCCTTCTCCTTCCCCTTGACGTCACCCGCCCCTCGGACATCTCCGCTGCCTTTACCCGCACCCAAGACGTCTTTGGACGCCTCGATGTCGTCTTCAACAATGCCGGGTACGCCATGCTTGGCGAAGTCGAGGGCACATCCGACACCGATGCCCGCGCCCTCTTCGAGGTCAATTTTTGGGGCGCGGTCGGTGTGAGTCGGGCTGCGGTCAATTTTTTCAGGGAGGTAAACCCGCCCGGGCAAGGCGGGGTAATATTGCAGAATAGCTCCATCTCGGGGTTTCTTGGACCGCCTGGTTTGGCGTTTTATTGTGCGAGGTGAGTGGGCGGATTTGGTCATGTCTCTGACCATCACAACGTGTTTTCGTTTTGGATACCAGTAAGCATGGTGAGAGCGGTTCCGGTCCTTGATTCGCCGACATTGATGCGGACGTAACCTAGCTATCGAAGGCTTCACGGAATCCCTCTCAAGAGAGCTCCCATTGGAATGGAACATCAAAGCAAGTTCCACACCCTAATACGACTCACACATCCCGCACTGATCACTTCCCCCCCAACTAGATCTGCATCATCCAACCCGGCGCGTTCGACACCAACACCATCGCAGCCACCCAAATTCTCGCCGCCCATCCCGCTTACACTGATACCGTGACCGCAGCTTTACGGGATACCTTTTGGGACACGTCGTTCGAGGGCGATCCGTACAAGTTTGCAGAAACGCTGTATCGGATGGTCGTCGGTGCCGGTGATGGCAAGAAGATACCATTGTTTTTACCGATCGGAGAGGATGCGTTGGGAATGTTGCAGGACAGAGTGAGGAGGATGGGCAGGGTGGTGGTGGATGCGTCGCCTTGGTCGACGGATTTGAAAAAGGACATGAACAAGGATAAGGCCAAGTTGTGATGGCATGGTGCATGAAGGCAGATGTACATCGGAGCGGATGCATCTCGCTTGTTACGAACTCGCACATTTCTTGTTCCCCTATCTCTGGTGCGCATGGCATCCTCGCGAAATTTTATGCCTGACTCTTCTAAACTTCAAGCTTCATGCATTCATGCTCGGTCTAATTCGTCACCTCAGTGTTGTAAATATTCTGTGGCATGTTCTGTATACGCTTTCTTGTTTGACAGGCTATAACTCGTACCCGTGGATACCTATACCCGTGCAGATCCCTGGGTGCCGAAATATCCGGGTCACACGTTGGTAGAGACCCCAACATGGAATCCATGGGATCCCATCGCAATTTTCCAGTATATTATGTGCTTCCTGAGTCCTTGAGCCTTTATCCAATTGCGAGCGGTGAGCCTGGTTTCTTTTAATTCCGCCCGCAGTCTAGTCACAGTTCCCACTTCTCGTCCAGTTTCTAAGCAGTTCCGTGATATTACTTGCGAACCCGCAGTATCACTTACCTCGTTATGCTAGACCATCTCCTACCCAATCGACCTAGTCTCGGGCGTACTCGAGTACAATCCGAACGGTTAGCGCGATATATGTAGACAACGCGTCCCGTGCGTTCCGCTTCACTGGTGTTTAGTACTCTTACTGACATGTTTCCGCGTTGGTGCACACTGGGCCCATCGTCAGTCTTGGCTGATGCTTTGGAAATTTCGATGCTCATATTTGCTATTCCACAGGAAGCTTCTGGAATTCTGCATAAACGGTGACTCTAACCATCCGAGTTCCTGAGCCTTGCGTCTCGACGGTGGCCAAGTACCATTTCTATACATCACGAGTCAACGGTCAATCTTCGACGCGCGTAGCCGATATTTTATGGATTCCCTCAATTCAACTCGGAGCTGGTACGTGGTGGCCAACACAAATTTCTAGCGTCGTATGCGACTGCTCATGGAAAACTAGGTTACAGTAAAGTAACATCCAACTGGCACCCTGGTGATCTCGTTCCATCACTTTGATCATACAGTCTCGCCCGTGGCATTGCCAACTCTCGTACTAGCCTTCACTCTGCTGCAGCTTCGCGTCCAGTTCACGATGGTGTTAGTGTTCCATAAAGGAAGTGGCACATCATCATGCCGCACATGGTACGATATCGATAGGAGAAACGCGGAATCAGATTGCTGTTGCGCCAGCTGACTAAGCTAGCACCGTATCTGCCAGGATTCTCTGCCACCTCAGCCGCTCACCTCCCTATTCCGACGTAAACGAAGGCGATAAGCTAATGGAGAGGCACGAATCCCTCTATTTTATGGACGGGAACATTGTCCTCCTGGCCTCAAGACCAGATCAACCTGCCTTGCTTTTCCGTGTCCATAAATCGGTTCTATCCAGTCACTCCCGGTTTTTTTCGTACGAGTTTGACGTCCGCAGCCCACCTGGTATAACAGGTGATGGCGAGACTGATGACTCTTACGATGAAGAGCCTCTTGTTTCCGATAGGCCTGACGACTGCAGCCCATCTGGTACAACAAGTGACAACGAGACTGATCACTCTTACGATGAAGAGCCTCTCGTTTCCGATAC
>QFEM01002771.1:0-14184 GCA_003316205.1 Boletus bicolor
GGACCTCCTCGAGGCGAGCTCGAGCGACACGGCGTTTAAGGATGCGAAAGTACTGCTTTGCGTTTACGTAGAGGGGCTCTTCGTCTACGTTTGGGTCATCCAGGACGGGCTCGTTGGTGTTGGTGGAGTCGACGTCCTGAATGTGGTGGAAGAGGTCTTGGGTAGGGGAGTTGCGGTGGGAGGGGGAGGAAGGGGCGGGTGAAGGGTTTCTGTACAAGGAATTGTTGTAAATTTCATTCTGGGAGGAGGACGGGGCGGGCTGCGACTGGGACGGGTTTTGAAAGTTGTTTTGAAAGTGGAGATGATGATAAGCGGGCGAGAGCAGCTGATCGACAGGATCGCCCATTGATTGGCTCGCAGCGTTCACTCTCAAACGTCCGTACCAAAGTCACACTCCTCTCGTCACATACAATCCCGCGTCACACTCACTAGTCACACGCTTCCTTCATGATGAACATCCCGCTCTTCACCTGTCTCTCCTGCGCGATCGCCTTCTCCTCCGCGGAGGACCAGCGTGCGTCATCTCAGATCTATACCCCGATCGATCCCGCCCCTCACCTACATTTACAGGCACGCACTATCGCTCAGATCACCACAGGTACAACATGAAGCGCAGGGTCGCCGCCCTCCCCCCTGTCAGCGTCGCTGTCTTCGCCCAGAAGCTCCTCGAGCGCACACAGGACACTCCATCCCAAACACACTCCCGGTGCGACCTTTGCGGGTGGGCGCGTTTCGTCTCTCGGTAATCCGCACTCATTCCCCCCTAGAAAGACATATACCACACAGAACGGGTACAGATCCCATCTCAATTCCAAGAAGCACAGGGAGAACATGCTCAACGGCCAATCCAGCCCGCTCCAGCAGCCATCCCTCCCCAATGAGGAGCCGCACCATCCCACCGAGCTCTCCTGTCTCTTCTGCACCGCCTCCTCCTCGTCTCTCCAAGACAATCTCTCCCACATGTCCTCCGCTCACTCCTTCTTCATCCCCGATGCCGACTATCTCGTCGACATCACCGGCCTTGTTAATTACCTCGCGGAAAAGATTGCGGTCGGCAACGTGTGCATATACTGCAACGGAAAAGGAAGGGAACTCCGCACCTTGGAAGCCGTTCGCAAACACATGATTGACAAGGGTCATTGCAAGATTGCTTACGATACCGAGATCGACAGGCTCGAGATCTCAGACTATTACGACTTCACTCCATCCTATCCACCCGGGAAAAAGAAGACCGGCGAGTCAGATCAAGTGTGGGAAGACGTTGACCAAGACACCCTGCCCGACGAAGTAGTCGATGTCGACGACCTCTCAGATTCCGAGTCGGATCACTCCGACCACCTTCCCGACAACCAACTGGCATACGGCGACACCCAATACGAACTAGTCCTTCCTTCCGGCGCTCGTATCGGCCACAGAAGCATGATGCGATACTACGCACAATCATTTCACGGTATACACGTCAAGCCGGAAGATCCGAACAGTGGCGCAGCTCTCGTCCGACGTCTCCTGGCAGATAAGCATTCAGCACTGGTTCCGCGCAAGGGTGGCTTTGGGGCATTTGGACAAGGTACGCAAGTGGTCAAGGCAAGGAACAAAGGGGAGGCTCGCGAGGCAGGTCGACACATAAGAGAGTTTAGAGACCAACGTCGCAGAGAGGACTTCAAAACAAAAGTGGCTTTTGTTCACAACAGTCAAAAGCACTTCCGCGACCCTCTACTACAAGTTCGTTTTTCAATCATCTCATCCCGTTCCGACACTTACAAACTTTTCAGTAACATGACCTAGAGACATTAACATTGCATTGTATCCGATAGTTCCAAGACTACTTTTGCTTTCTATCGATATCAATAATCAAAAAGAATCATACTAAAACAAATGTCTTGTGAATATGAACAGACGCGTAGGGATATCGTAAAGAATGAACGACCTCAAGGTCGATCTTGTCGAACAGGGTATAAATGTCGTGCAGCAAAACGCGATAACAGGATAGATAAAAGGACGGAATCAATACAAATACGAGGCGGGGACAACTCCCTCTCGCCCCGTCTGGGGATTCCTTGCGTACCACCAGCTGAGCGGGTCGTTAACATGCTTACTAGACTCCCTTGAAAACCACAACTTACGCATTATCTCTGTCATCGAGAACTTCAATTTCCGTCCCGGCCGTCAGGGGGAGTTCACCCTCGCCAGAACCATCGAAAGAGTAGCGCGCATGAGCAGGCCGGCTGCCTTCCTCTTCGGCGGCCATCGTTCCAATAACTGCGTCGGACGGCGTGGCAGCCCGCAAGTAGTTGCTCGCGTCAGGTCCGAACGGATCTGCCTCTGGCTCCACACCGCCCTCGCGAGCTGTTTCCTCCTTCTCAACGCTAAACTGGTTGAATGGACTTTGTGTACCCAAAATCGTAGTCCGAGTGGCGGCATTGATGTGTTCTAGCAACGACGATGGGCGATGTTGAGTTGAGTCGTCGTCATCTTCTTCATTATCATACCGCGAAAGCTTGTCGTCTCTTCTGGACAGAAGTGCCCACAGTATGCCAATGAGAGCGAGAAGAAACACAACACCCGCAGCGATGGCGATTGAAATCAGGATGACAATGCCAGTCGCAAGGAAGGCTAATGTCTTTCATATCAGTGGATTCCACCCAAATGACATTCTAAAAAATGCTCACACTGTTGGCTGAAACTAAAGTTTGCGATCGAGTAGAACAGAGAAGAAACGTATCCGAGCGTGCCTTGTGATGAAATGGAAGCGAGATACGGTATGAACATCTGCCCATCGAACAACACCAGAGATGCTGAACCGAAAGATGAATCAGATAACGCCCCCGATATCATCAACATCCTATCAGATTCGACGATGCTATTGGAGCTGTGCGTGTTCTGTAAAGGAACCATGAGCAGCTGAGAAATGTTCGAGTTGGCTTCAAAAACCGAGCCTGATTCAAGATCAGCCTCATGCAGAATGGATCTACTGCGAATTGCGCACCAACGTCGAACCAGGAAGCACCATCCCAGAATATTATGAAGGATGATGAACCGTCACCCGTGCTAAGCACCCAATTCATCAGTAACTGAGATTCAACAGAATATTCCACTTACCGTCCAGCAGCGAAAATACTCGACGAATTGCCGCTGTTGACCTCTACGGCGGTGACAGGGCCAGGGATCATGGTCGGGTCACCTATGGCACTCCAGCTATCATTGGCGAAACTGTACTGTGCAACATTTGCAGACGTGCCATCGGCCAACGTAATGGCACCTGCTGCGACGAGGAGCTCTTGGTTGCTCTGAAGACCTTGTTAAGAAGTGCTCAACTAAGAAATAATACAGACATACGCCGGCGAACGAAACCGAAGAAATGTCTCCCTGCACACCAGAACCCAGTGCACTCCATTGGTTTAGAGTAGTATCGAAAAGACAAATGGCCTGACACACGACTGTGCCTGCCTGTGCGAACGAACCAGCGACTATGATTGTATTGGACTTGTACGGTGTCGCAGTGATAGAGCGGATGATAACAGAGGAACCAGGAGGTGCTTGGATGGGTTGAGCGATCGTAGTTAACCACTGTTGACTAGTAAGGTCGTAGATAGCAAATCCATTTACGTTGGCGCCAGTCAGATTAAACTCCCCGCCAACATACAAATGCGCTTCGGTATCCACGTGCAGAGCACGAACCACTCCAATTATCTGGTCACCAGCGAGAGGAGTAGCAGTGGAGGTCACTGGATCGTAGATAGCGACAGCTTGGGAACTCGCAGACGACGACGTAGAGAAGGTGAAGTTGCCTCCAATGATGGCAACCTCGTGGGAAGAAGAACTGTTGGACCAATATACCCCGGCCAAGATAGCGGGAGCAGGAGTGGACGGTGATGGAGGTAGTGTCGAGGGGCTCGTCGAGGCTTGTCTCTTGAACAGGGTAGGGATTTTCGTATGGGAGGGCCAAGTGGCAGGACTACGTCCATGGTGATTATACCGTTTCTGTGTGGTAGAGGTCGAAATAGAGGTATTTGCGGAACTGCCGAGCTGAATTCCTAGGGGAGTAACTGTGGGGTCATTATCACCACTGTTCGAGAGCATAACCATGCCCGTAGCCCCGTATTTTGCCATGGTTTGGATGTTCCCAGCAAGAAGCTGGGGCATCTCTTGGCCGTTCGAAGATGTACCATTGCTGACAAAGGTGAAGTTCCCAACGACGAAGCCACCACTGTTTACCCATGATGCACTTGTGATATCCCAAGTTGCAAAACCACCTACACTGGAACTTGAACCAGCCAGCGTCATGGTCTCGGAGAAGCTTCCAACGACCTGAACGCTAGTATTGGCCAGGACGATGCTTGCCACGGCCCCGTTTACACCAGCTCCCAGCGTACTCCACGAGTCCGTCTCAATGTTGTACATCGCGACCCCCATCAACTTTCCTTGAGTCGAAGGTGTTTGAGTGTCGGAAAAGGAGCCTCCAATATACAGCTCATCGCCGTACAAAGCAAATGACGCAACTGCCCCATTAAGGCCCCCATTGGAAAGCGAAAAAAGACTCCCCTGTCTATAGGCAACGATATTGGAAGCACCACTAAGGGAGCCAGTGGCGAAGGTAAAGCTGCCACCCAGGAAGATAATCCCAGAAGGATGTTGCACGGTGACTGAGATGTAAGTGGAATTGGTGTTTGCAGCACCCAGGGCATTGTAAAGATCGATACCAATGACGTCGGCCGCAGTCTCGCTGGAGTTGGGTAGGATGCCAGTAGCATCGGCAGAAGTTTTCGAGTTCAGTGGCCACTCGAAAAATCCAAATCCATGCTGAGTTCCAAGGCTAGTAGAGCCATTGCTGGCTACGCCAGACGATGAGGTCACGTTAGCCGAGGTTAACACTAGCTCAACATTCCCGGCAACAAGCTCGTATAGTCCATTTTGACCTTCTCCTGTCGGTTGAGCAGCCAATGACATAGTTACTGTGGTCACAAAGGAAGAAGACGAAGGGACGATTGGACCACTATAAATCGGTACCACGACGTCGTTCTGAACCTGCTGTGACACCGTGGACACAAATGGCTGCGATCCGCCGCCAGGGAAGACCGTTATTTGAACTGACGTCCGAAGGGCACAGTCCTGAAAGTTATCACAACCGGGTATCACTAGGTTCATCACGTATTGTCCCGACGCCGAAACGTACGGCATCCAGGTAAAGGTAGGAGCTTGTGAGGCTGATGTGCCAACAGAGACTGTGGAGACAAGGACGGTCTGGAGAGTGGCAGGAATGTTTGTGTTCGCATTCTTCGGCGACCAGCTACCGGTCATCGCAACGTCAGACGGGTTGGGTGCGAAGCAGGACTGGGTATTCTGGCTACTGACGGCCGAAGCGAACGCCCCGGAAGATAGAAGTTGCAACATGTGCAGACCAGGAGCAGTTCCTGTCCACTTCGAGAGTGTGATTTGCACACCGGTCAAGGAGACAGGGGTTGTGAAAAGGAAGTCCTGGTACAGGATTGAAACGTCGGTTGACAACGGACAATTGCTGGTGCACGTCATATTTTGGCCCGTAGACGGATCCACGTATGTAAGACTTTGGACGGTGTTGTCGGGGATTGATGTGATACTGAGAAAATAATGTTAGAGAGCTGAATCTTGAGGATTAAGTGCAAGGCAACACTCAAACTACGTACCTAAAAGCGGTCGTACCATAGCCACTCTGGAATGTGTTCCCAATTCGGACACCATACGCACTCATTGCGGCAAACATGCGGATCGTGATGAGAGCTGCGTTCCCGGCAGCAGCGAGCCACGTATTTCCGGGTCCATCAGGACCTGCGGGACAAAGGATTGCCAGGATACTACTGAACTGCAGGTTTGTAGAAGAGGGCGCCCCGACGATCTCTGCGCCTTGAAGGGGTATCGGAACGAGCGACGACGAAAACGGCGATGCACCTTGAGAGTATGGAACGTTGGGGTTATTGTTGTTGCCAATCACTCCGCCACTAAACGACGTGGTGAATGAACCGGTGAAGAAAAGGCTAGTATCGGAGGCATTGGAGGCTATGGACATGACTTGACCATTAAGACCTTTAAACAGCGGCGCGGACCATGAACTTGACTTGGAGTTCCAAACCGCAACAGAAGGACCCGGTGACGAGAAATGACCACTAACCCAAAGGTTGCCGTTGAATGAATCGCAATATACGGCATTGACTGAACCATCTGGGCCGCCAGAACCGAGGGAAGAGAAGGCACCTGAGGAAGGCGAATAGGAAACCACGTAGCTAGTGGAGATGTTGGCGATGGAAAGAAAGGAACCAGCAATATAATAGACATCATTCATAGCACAGGCCGAAGAAATTGAGCCGCCAGAATTTGTATTAGCAATGGAGGTGAGGGCCCCCTGTGGTGTGCGGGACAGTAGGGAAGACACCGAAGGATCAAACGAGGTGGAAGTGGAGTTGTCAAAAAGGTTCAAGCCGGAGAAGGCGCCAGTTAGGCCAACTTGGCCCATACGGTTAAAGTCGACGAGGGGGAGCGATGCGGACGCGAAACGTGCGAGGGAGGCGATGGTGAGGGCGGAGGGCCACGCTTTAAGTGGCGGGAACACCATGAAGGGCGAAGGAAGAAAAAGAAGGTTGGGACCAAGTAGTAGAGCAGGGTATAATTACCCTGGGTAGCTCTTAGTCCTGGAAGAGACTGGCAACAAAGCAAGACGGGGTTGAAGTGTAAGTAGCAGACAGGGCCGCGACTAAACCAACTGGTCCACGTTCCCACGGACCTCGTGCAGTCCATGCCGTTGTTTTTTCAATAATCATAGTATATACTCAATTGCAACTTGGTCTATCAAACATCCACCTGCTCAAGCATTCAGTTCGATTGCATCCCCCGCTAATCAGTCCGCGCGGTGACACTACTCATATCTGGCACGGATCCGACAGGCTGCAGATGAGGGGAAGCCTGTTCCAGGGACCTGGAGCAAGAAACCGAACGTTAATATAATAACCGTATCACAAAGCTAAGAAAAATTCTCACTGAGGATATCTGTATCGGATTATTCCTGGTCTCGTTGCCCTGGTCTGCACAGCCACGTTGTCGATGACCTGTTGTGATTGCAACAGGTGCTTCTCGTTCAATTGAGCCCAAGTGTCGGGCGGTGTTGAGTAGTGGGCAATCCATCGTGTCAAATATGCATCGCCATCTCGCGGTGGGGCCCACTTGTAAAACGATACAGCCAGGAGCGAGAGCAACAGCGTATTCCGCCAAAACGGCGTGGAGAATCCAGCTACGAGCCTTTCAGTCCCGTTTCCGAAACGAGAACCAGAGAGACAAACCTTCCGGACTGTAATGAGCATCATCCGCGTATCCCTCGTGTGCATAATTACCACTGGATGCAAACCTGAGCTGGCTTGAAACTGGCCCGGTACGGGGCTTGGGCCGCAATAGGACACCTGTCCTAGCGAGATGCATGTTCTTTCTTGAAGAAAGAAGGGCTCGGAATGTTTCGATGCGCCAAACAATGTTCCCACACCCCAACTCGTCCTCGATTCCACCACAATGCCCACTTCACCGCGACGTTCCAAACGCCGTTTTTCATCGACTTCCATTGGGACCACCACCTGGAATTCGCGGGTCTCAACCGCGACGTCGGCTACACGTAGGCACGAAGGAACTCTGTTGCAGGATTCCCCAGGACAACCTTTGACATATGCATCGCTTCCACCCACACCTATTCTCCCTTCTCCCCCTGCTCGCTCGCCGCCACCATCTGCAAGACGCCCTCCTTCAGACCCACAGTCGCATCAACCATTGTTTTCGTTATGGGATTATCTTCGTGAAGAGCTACTAGCAACCGACTTTGACTCACACCAGGAACTCAAATGGGAGCGGGTCAGCAACTTCTTGAGTATTCCCTTAGCGATGGAGAAAGTGAGTGATAGTGTATTCCGAGAGCACCTTTTTTGTCTTACACCAGATGCCAGATTATCGGCTTTGGTTTCTTACTCTGCTTAGACTCTTTCCTGTATACATTCACAATCCAGCCTATCCGCTTCTTCATAGCAGCCTCGCGTTCCATATACAACCTCATCACTTGGTCCAAGTCGCACCTCCCTCCTTCCCAGAAGGCTGATATCCTACGCACCCTCTTAGTTATTGTCTCGATCACTCTCCTCATACCCCTCGCAGACGCCAGCAAAATTTACCACTCTATTCGTGGCCAGGATACTATTAAGCTGTATGTCATATTCAATTCCCTAGAAGTGAGTACCGTCTACCTGTTTGCCGGGTCACGTTTCGAACGCACGAGTTATGTAGATTGCAGATAGGTTGTGTGCCTCGATCGGACAAGACATACTTGACTGCCTATTCTCGCGATCTACGCTGGAAGTGCTGTCACATAGAGTACCTTTCTCTTCTCACATGTTCCGCCCCTTCATCTTCTTCATTCTAGCGACTATCTATGTTGGTGAGCTGACAGTGCATCCTCGATCGTTATGTGATGATTCAGTACCGCCGATAGCTAGCCACACTCTAGTTATGCTCTATCAACTGCTTTCTTTGAATGTCGCAGTCAACTCTTACGATCATACCCTCCTCACTCTACTCGTTTCCAACCAATTCGTCGAAATTAAGGGTTGCGTATTCAAGAAGTTTGAAAAAGACAACCTCTTTCAGATTACCTGTGCAGATATTGTTGAGCGTTTTACATTGTCCTTGATGCTCGTCGTCGTTGCGTTCCGCAACTTGATAGAGCTAAGTGGCTCTGAGTTCGACTTCACGGGCGGGTTTGTGATGCCGAAAAGCTTCGGATGGTTCAGAGGTAATAATGTTCTATGGACCATTTCGTATGTGGGTATCTGTTCCGCTATCGAGGAGGTATTATATATCTCACCTCGTTATAATATTAGCCTGTCGTGACTGTGCTGGTGTCAGAAATGATGGTAGATTGGTTGAAGCATGCCTTCATTACAAAGTTCAATCATATCCGCCCGTCTGTCTACGAGCGGTATATTGATGTATTATGCCGTGACCTAGCGAGTGGGAGCGTTGTTGGGCGGCATGGTATCCGCAAGGTTCGTGTCCTCGACTATCATTCTCAGTGGTGCTCAAGACATGCCATATAGCATACATACGTTGACCAGTCGCCTCTGGTTGCACGGCGCCTTGGTTTTGCTTCAGTTCCGCTTGCTGTCTTGGCCATCCTCATCGGTTTTCAATCCTTCAATCTAGTGTTGTCCCGCCACCTGCATGATCAACGGGATCTGCACCCATTGACAAAATGGATAGTAATGGGTATATCGTTCTGGCTGTGGTGCGTCAATGTGTTCGTTGTTGGTATCATACTCATTACTGGATATGTCAGCTTCTTAGCGCTCAAGGTTCTTTTGGGCGTGAACTTGATTTCATATGCTGGTAGCCGAAGAACGGGGACGGAAGCTCGAGCAGTGGCAGACCGCGTCAATGATTTCGGGCGTGATCCCATTGGAGAAGGCATGGAAGAACGAGAATATAACAAGCATTTGCAGAGAATGGTTGATAACTGGCGTGATGATGCTGTGTGTGTTAGTGAAATGGGGGAGGGACAGGAGAGCAGTAAAGTTGAGATTATAGGGAACGGTAAAAAACGTATTCCATTGGAGGACCTTACTCGATTTACGATGGTAAAGCGTATCTGGTGAAAATGGTTATGATAATATGGGCTGGTTTTTTTCTTTTTTTTGCTGTCCTTTTCAGGTAAGTTGATCCCACCGTGAAATTCTATCAAAAAATAGATCTCATCTTCAACCACCTCAACATGCAGCCGGAATTCTACGGAAATGATACTGATCAACTCAGAAAAACCAGGGGAATTGTTTCTGGGGTGACTGGTGGCAAAAAAAAATGAAGTTCTAAAATTTCGAAATTCATGGAATTTTGAGAGATTTACATTATGTCTAGTGTTGTGCAAGGCCTGGCCTTGGGCCCCAGGCTGAGCTGAGCCAGGCTTAGTTAGGCTGGGCCAAGCTGGGCCACATGATAGGGCTTATCTCAGCTTTTGGCCTGGCTTCTGAGATGTCTGGGCTGTAAGCTGGGGCCAGGGCTGGGGCACGAGTGTACCAAATAAGTGTTCCAATGTTTGCATGTTTTGTACTAAAGGCAATAGTTCTCAATAACCACTAATTCTAATCCTAGACTATGAGTGTATGAAATAACATACACACACTTGGCTCTCTGCCACTGCAAGAATTAAGGAATTTGGATAACATCTGATGAAATGGTAGCCATTTCAAAATGATAACTTATTGGGACACTTATTTGAGCATGTATATTAAATAGTAGTATCTTAGTCAAATCATGGGATATTGTAATGACCAACCAAAAAAGATGGCCAAATGATCACACCAAGTGATGAGGTAAAGAACCCAAACACCACTGGCTGGATAGAGACAACAAGCAAATGTTGGAAAAATGTCTAGGACCATGCCAATGATGCCAAATTGTAATAAACATTACGACAACATCACAAAGCCCCTTCTCGCTTGATAATGGGTATGATAATGCCTCGGCAATGCAACTAAGGTAAGATAATATGTGGGGTTCCATTATCATCCAATCATATTGCTGTAAGATAATTGAAGAAGCATTTCAATGCCCTAAGCATAAGGTCCATGCTTCTTCAGCATGGACCTTTGTCCCAACTCTCATTTCCCTCCCCTCACCATCTCCAACCATGGCCCCAGTTTGTCAGAAATACAAATGGGCTGAAAAAACTCTTACAGCAACAGTCCAGTGCCAATTCTGTGAAAACACATTCAAACCCCAAGGTATCAAAAGTCATGAGCTGCATTGCTCAAGGCACAAAGAGAAGGAAAAACAGCATATTCAGTCTGGAAAGGAGTATGAAAGAGACCTGATACAAGGTATGTCCAGTCGTTTAAATAGTTGGCATTTATATTATTTTAGCTGAAGCACAAGTGGTGTCATTGGTGACGTATGTGTATTCCGGCAAGGAAGCTGGCCCTTCGAGGCCGGTCGACATGAATAGCCAATTTCCTGGTAAGTCCTTGCACTTCAGTTACATTCTTACTATCGTTCAACATCTTTTCTTTAGTTTCCTGGACTGTCAATAGCACTACTGGCTCGTCCCCTGAACTGCTGTCAGAACATGATGATTTTATTGATCAAGATATGAGGGATTCAAGTGAACAGGGCAGACCAGGTAGCAGTTAGTGCACTGATTGTGCTCTAAAGTAATACTAACTGCAAGATATTTGAGATCACAATGATTCAGACTCTATGGCCGGTGGCTGCAGTAGTGACCACTGATTGCCATCTCTAGAGCAACCCCTTGACTTCAAAACCGAATTTCACCCACATAGCCACCGTCTGCCCCTTTACCAGCAGCAAAAATCATTTGGCCTGTGGGATGCTCCTGAAATGGCTCCCAATAGTCAGCCCTGGAGCTCATTTGTCAAGGAGGGTGACTACCTCTTCGCAGAGGTTGCGCTGCGGGCTGGCCTCAATGCATCACAAGTCAACTCCCTACTTACTCTTATCTCACACATCTCTCAAGGAAAGGCCAAAGTTATGCTGCAGAATGGAGTTGATCTTTGACACACATGGGATAGGGCAGCCATGCAGGTGACACCAGTGAGTTCCCATTTCTGATAACTTGTTTAGTTTTCAGGAATGATTTGAAATTAGCTTCTTTTTATTAGTTTGAACAACATGATGTGGTCGTGGCCTACCAGGGAGAAGACAGGACATTTCCTGTCTATGCTTACCCATTGTGGGAATGGGCTCTAGACCTCCTATCTAGCCCCCTCCTTGGGCCACACTTTGTATGGGATGCACAACAGCTTTTTAAATACAACAGCAATGCATATGAGTGGTTCTACACAGAACTGTGGACGGGCGATCATTGGTGGGATATCCAAGTATGTTGTACTATTACCTGCCTGGACCCTGGACTATATGTAAATTTTTGTACTGATACCATCTAGTCCCGTTTACCTGATGTCAAAAATGCAGTCCCATTCACCTTTATCCTCTATGCTGACTGAACACAGCTTTCATCCCATGGGACCATCAAAGGTTACTCGGTTGTTGCCTGTTGCGCAAATCTACCAATAGACATTAGAAATGGAGAGCGATATGGGGGCAGTTGTGTAATAGGATGACTACCTATTGTAAGTCGACAATGTAACCCATGGAGATAGTGATGCATTGTTAAGACCATGCTGATGATCTCCAGGTGTAACTCTGGAACTCCAGAGTTCGTAGGAATAAGGACATTGGCTTCACCATATGTGGTGCGCCCTTGCTGTTGATTGGGTCCTTGGATTTCGGAGTGGAGGTTCGGAGGTAAACAATATGATTGACTTGAGGTTACGAGGGGTGGAGGTGATTTAGAGAGGGAATAGCCGGTGTCTAAGTTGATTATCTAGCTGAACTACAGTACTAGATATGAAGGTTTATATATGGAGGTAAAACAGGAGACGGAGTACTAAAGTCTGGGGATACAAGTATTTTTGAGGGGACGAGTATTTTCTAGGGTGAGTAATGAGATGGAGGAAACTAACCAAAGGGTCAATGGGTAACTACAACGGAGTCAGGGATAATGGGGAAGTCAGGGCATAGGGTGAACGGAGTATAACAAAAGTATTGGAAATGTACTTTACAGGATAGATGAAACGGAGGGGCAACTCTGGGGGACTGGAGTTGTGATATAGACAATATAGATCCAGAGTTGGTATGTACAGCACTGGAGATGTCGGAGGTGTTGGAGGTGGACTCATGGATTTATGGGATATGACAGTATCCCCCTCTTAGGCTCGAACCCCTGAGAGTCTTTAGGAACAATGTGGAGTTCGAGGAAAATCAGAGTCTGAATTGGAGGTGAAGTCCTATAAGAGGAACATGGTCCTACCAGTGCTTCTCCATCTCAAACCACCATGTCCAATAATGAAGACATCACCAATTGGTCCAACACCCATTTGGTGGAGAATGAAGACAACGACGACGACATATGTGCAGCAAAGTTCGCCGAGCAGAGACAACAAGCAAAAGTGAAGAAGGAGGCAGAGGCAAGGCGGAAGGTGGAGGAGGAGAGGAGGAAGGCAGAGGAGGAGAAAACACATGAGGACGAGAGGTGCAAGGCTGAGGCCAAGCATTTGAAGGAGGCTGAGGAAGCAGCCAAAAGGAGGGTGAGTGCAGAGTTGTCGGAATAGCCTGGAGGCTAACGGAGTAGTAGGTGGAGGTGGTGCAAGCACAGCAAAGCACCAGCAAAGGGAAAGAGAAGGCCATGGAGCTTCCCACATGCAAGAGGTGCAACGACTGTGGGCTTGAATGTGAGCTTGGTCCAGGCAAGTCAACGTCATGTGTGGAGTGTTGGGAGGTAAAGGTGAAGTGTGAAAGGCTGGGTGGGGAGAAACTGGAGTGGAAGAAGTGGAGGGTGGAGGTAGAGATTCTGGTTCCAAGGAAGCAAGCAAAGGTGGGGCCTTCAGAGGAGGGCTCATCAGAGATAGGGTCTGGGAGGGAGTTGGCGGAGATAGGTCAGGGGGTTGTGGAGATGCTTGGGGAGCTCTGGAATGCAATGGCATTGGTAAGCAAGTGCCTTGATTGCCAGAATGAGCTCTTGGAGGAGCTGGTGGAGCTGAAGCAGAAGGAGGTCTACCAGATGGAGGCAGAGTTGGAGGAAGAGGAGTCAGATGGGGAGAGTGAGATAGCGAGGGAGGTGATGGAGTTGGGGGCGGAGGCCAGTGAGGTGGACAAGGAGGATACGGAGATGGAGAAAGAGAATGTGGAGGGTGCAAAGGTTGAGAAAGAGATATAGATGATGGGTGCTATATAGATAAAATATAATGAAAGAAATGCACAACAATGGGAGTTTGGAGTGAGGATGGAGTGAGGCAGAGTAGGAGGAACAGAGTGGGAGGGGAGGTCCTCATCCCCCTCTTCAAGCCAGACGTCCCAGCGTCTGGCAAAGGAAATAGATGGGCCAGAGTAAAATGGAATGGGCACAAAGGACCATTGAAAGGTTTCCAGAGAGATTGGTACACAAAGCTGAGGCTCATGGATTCCAAAAACAGGCCAGAGTGTGAGAGTGTGCAGAGTTATGGAGGACAAGATGTATCGGAGGTACAGTGGCTCAAAAAACTGTCCACATGTTTGGTCATTTTTCACTAAATATGTTATTCCCCAATAACTCCTAATCCTTACCCTAACATA
>QFEM01002776.1:0-13549 GCA_003316205.1 Boletus bicolor
GAGTACAAGGGGCCTCGTCTGCCTGTCAATGTCTCTCTGTTTTAAAAAAGGATCCATGTATGTCACTAAGTTCGGAAAGGTATAGTATACTGGTTAATGAAATGCATCGTGTTTTGGTTCCGTTCCAAGCTTAGATTGACAGCAATACGCATATTCTGGTGTTCAGAGACAACACTTGTCTGCCCCCCCCTAGCTACGCCGTCGTGAACGAGTCCGGTGTCCTACTGTTGACTCCTTGACTCGGAACAACCTTGGGATATGTCGTGATCACCACAGTATGGCCTTGGGGCTTGAGATGCGTATTAAACGTTGTACAACTTATATTCGAGTCGTATAGAATAGTTCTCTACTACACTAGAACCCCTTGTAACCCATACCCTATATAACCCATGCATTTTTGGAGTTCCTAAGTCGCTATGTGGGGGTTAGCAACCATACCATAACCCATGACCCCCCATATCCCATGCCTTCCGGCCTAAACCGAGGGGCATGGTTACAAGGGGGCCTACTGTATATCCTTCATGAGGGCATGCATTCCGGCTTCCGGAGTATAGTCTGGTGACCGGCCCGTCTAAACTCTTTTAGACTATCATCGCTGATACAGGTATTACCTAAGTTCTATCAACGTTTCGATGTCACATCTGGCCCATCATATATCTGGTCCTTTGCGCAGTTGCCCATTAGTCTGGTGACTAGATTAGTTGCCCAGGTATGCGTAAGCATTAGAGTCCGTGTCATCCGAGTCGTTGTGTCATTGTCTCCTCTGCTACAGGAAACACATAAATAGCGGACAAGTTGCCGCACTGTCAACACACTCCTTCTGCTCCAGAGGTACATACGTTGGTCACGCTCGGTTTCCGAGTGTGGTGGTTTCCAAGATGTCGTATTTTATTACATTGCCATCACATTTTCCCTCGACGCTGTCGGCCACATTCGACACATTTGGCTTGCAAACTGGCACAGGGACGCCTCTGACGCACGTCGCTTCGGGCATCGTTGCGGTTGTTGTGGTCGCCTACCTCTTCAAACGGATCCGAGCGCGACCTTTGCTCGATGGGGTTCCCGTACCCGTACGTCTGTTTACTCATTATCACGCTCGTCTCACCGTCTTTCTTCATGGCAGGGCGGTCACTCGTTCCTCTGGGGTCACCAACGCACCGTCGCTGAGAAGTCGGTGGGCACAGCATTTGCTACATGGATGGACGAGCTGCACGCGCGGGTGTTCAAGATCCGCGGGGCATTGTTCAACTCGGACATCGTAAGCGACGATCTGATCGTATTTCGTTCCACGATGGGCTGAGTAATAACCTTGAACTTGTATAGCTCGTCGTCTGCGATCCGTTGGCAGCGACACACATCATGCAGAAACATGTGTATGACTATCGTGAGTATGGAAGGCCTGGATTGATACCGGGTAATGAATGCACGTCCACTCATCAGCACACGGGGAGGTGGCGCGTTCTCGCATTGCGAGGCTCCTAGGAAAATCGCTTGGGTGGGTCGAAGGTGAATCAGAGCATAGGCGAATGCGTGCACTTGTTGCACCGTCACTCAGTCCCGAAGCACTCCGCGCAGGCACGCCCGACGTATACATTGCCGCTGAGAATGTATGTAATCGTTGGCGTCTTTCGATTATTACCTCCCGTCTTTCTCATTTGAAATTCTCTCAGCTTGCAGACAATCTCAAGACACACATCCTGGAGCACGATGGCAAGTGCGAGATAAATATCGTGGACTGGGCCAACCAGGCAACGTAATTGGGCGACTCGCTGATTGAACTACGTCATTCTGAGGGTTCTGTTACAGCTTGGAAGCTATCGGTCGTTTCGGATTTGGACACGATTTCGAAGGCGGGCGCAGTGACGACGCACGGAAGATCCTCAGTGCCTGGCGCTTGATGGCGTCTATGGGGATCTCCATGACTGGATTTTATGTCAGTTCATTCAACATACTGGAGTGTTTGTTTGTCTGAAGCTTATACATACCGTTATACTAGGTGGTGGCGATCCTTTGTCGTTTCCCGCTGTTAGACTATCTTCCTTTGAAAGCACTTCGTTTGCAAGGGGATGTGAGCGACACCATCCATCAAGGGATTGCAAAAGAGCTTCTTCGACGGAACCAAGTTGCTGATCAAGGCATCAAGGGTAATGATCTACTGAGTCGCCTGAGTACGCTACTTTCCCCAGCGCCGCTCAGCGTCCACTGATCGATCGTTCCTGTAGCTTTTGCACACAGCTCGGGTTCGATAAGCACCAAGGAGCTCATGGACCATGTTAGTCGCATACTTTCGAACTTGGGTGCTTTTCCTTCTCACATCCCATGATATTTCACAGATCACCATGCTCATGTAATGATTCCCTTTTTTTATCCCGAATCGTTTCCTCTGCGCTGACGCTGTATTCCAAAGTGTGGCAGGCTCAGAAACTACCGGCCGATCCCTCGCATATGTGATCTGGGAACTCGCTCGTCACCCGGACATTCAATCCCGGCTCCGAGAGGAAGTGATGTCCTTCCCCGGTTCCCCATCATACGACGATTTACAGACAAAGTTGCCATACTTGGACGCCGTCACGCGTGAGGTGTAAGTGTTCGATATCGGTCCTGCCTTTTTTTTTTCCGCGTTGCTCAGATTTCTTTCTTTCGTATCTAGTCTCCGTATGCACCCATCTGTACCTTTTACGGAACGCGTGGCTAGCAAAGACGACATACTACCTCTTCGCCACCCGATCACCAGGAAGGATGGCAAGGAAATCACATCTATTCCTATCTCCGCCGGACAGGTACGATACGATATACCCCATTGTGCTACACACCCGCACACTCACACTTTGACACCACTACACAGACCGTGATTATTCCCATCCACACGATGAACCGGATGGATTCCGTTTGGGATGACGGTGCAAGTTTCAGGCCGGAACGATGGATGGAGGAACTTCCGAAACAAGACCTCTGCACCACCGGTTGGTCGCGTATACTGACCTTCAGCGATGGACCTCGGAACTGCATTGGGTATCGATTTGGTACGCGCGCACGTCATCGCTTTCCTCGGCGTTTTATCTCTCTCATCATCATTGTTCCTTTGCAGCCATCTTGCAATTCAAAGTCCTCCTCTTCACGCTTACGCAGCGGTTCCAATTTGATGACACCGGGGCTGTCATCATAAGCAAAGTTGCGTCGAGTATGCAACCCGTGATTGCTGGAGAGGAGCACAAGGGGCCTCGTCTGCCTGTCAATATCTCTCTGCTTTAAGAAAGATCCATGTATGTCCCTTCGGAAATGTAGGATAGACTGTTCAATAGATGCATCGTGTTTTCGTTCCGTTCCAAGCTCAATAATTCCTGGACCCAGAGGGGACAGGTGTTTTGCCAACCATTAATTCGTGGGAAAGTGCAAAATCTGCAGGCTGGGAATTTTAGAAAGACTTGGCTCCAACTTTTCTGTAACCAAACCTTAACCTCAGTATAGGGTTGTGGAGCCCTCGTCGATATTTTCATTTTTCGCTTGCTTGCGTTCTCCTCATGTTGTCGCTACTTGCGCACCGACCGGACGTCGAGGTCGTATTGGACTTATCAGGGGACGTGAACAGCGAAGTGGACACAGTTCGAGGTGTAGTAGGAATCGATGGCGAAAATGTCAATTTGTAGACTGGTTGGAGTACTTAATATCAGTGTACGGTACACTGTCAGGGTCGTTTGGTCTTTAGCTTCCACGAGGGACGGAGGGTTAGATGCGTGACTGTGCGAGGTCGCGTGCAGGCGTGAGTGAACCTGTTATGGGTCTGACACATTTCGTAGATTCTTCAGAAGTGAGGACTTGGTTGGTTGATGGTGTGCGATTCGTTACGTGGGGCTATCTTCAGAGAGAATACCGCATCGCGACGGACGAGCTGTTCGTTCTTTCGGTGGAGGTGTCATTGGCATCGTTGATGTCGATGTATACTTTGTCGCATACCTGATGGGTGCTCATTCCGTTGTGTGTAGTAGTTCCGCATCTGTGCATGATAAGATGTGTCTATTGCGTGTATGGCGTTAACAGCATGTTCTTGCCTGCTACAGCGCCGAGTTGAGCATAAAACAGCACTCGGGGCCAGGGATGCCCGGAGGGCGATAGTATATATGTTAGCGTTTTAGATATCAACCCTTCTCTGCCCACTCTTTGCAATAGCATCCAACAATCCACGCGTTTTCACGGCGTCATCCAACGTCGCATATGTACCCTCCTCCCCTTTGGCAAATTCGGCAAACTGGGCCGCAAGGATACGCGGTAGATAATTGTCCGACTCGACTTCGACCTCGTCTCCATCGAGATACAGCTTCGGCGGACGGATCTGAACAAAGGCACCACCAGGCCCGACACCTTCCACCAGGATAGATCCAGCATCGCCATCAATGACCCAGACCAATTGATGGCGTCCCGGGGTCGACTTGTATCCGCCGCGCAAGGACACACTGACGAGTGCCCCATTGGCGAGGGTACCGTGGAGCGCGATGTGGTCTGGAGCCTTGGAGGTCACCGTCTCGTCTGTCGGTGTTCCGTCGTCTTGTGTGAGGGTGATGGTGGGGTACAATGTTGCGGTGGTGGCAGAGACGGACATAAATTCGCTCCCGAGGACGTGGAGCAAGGTGTCGAGATGATGACCAAGCCCGATATCCAACAAAGAGCCACCTGCGAAGTGCCAGAATGTCCAATGAGGAATGCTACTTCGTCATGGGACCGAAACGTTGTGTTACCTGATGAAATGTCTGTCGTGTAAGCGACGGATCGTCTTACGAGCGGTCCCCAGCTTAACAGCTCCTGGTGTGTGGCTGCGATCTATGGGGGTATTAGCCAGGAGCACCGTGCTCCCAGCAAGGGTATACGTACGACGCTGCAAGACAACATCTTTCCTATCTTTCCAGACGCGATGAGTTCTTTAGCCTGTCCGCGTTCCTTTAGCACGCGAATTGCAATCTCCCAAAATTTGTCACCTTGTTCAGTACGGGAGATTGTCTGCCTTGGAGGCCGACCATGCTTCGGACGCCATTCCGACGCGCCGTCTCGGCAAGCTCTTGGGTCTCTTGAAGATTCCTCCCCGCAGGCCACTCGATAAAGAAGGGCTTCTTGGCCTGGATGACAGGCAACAGCGCCTTCCTGTGTTCCGGCGCCTTGACAGCCACGATGACGAACTCGACGTCGGGATCGTTGGCGATCTGAGCGGTATCGCCATAGTACGCCTTGACGGGGTATTTCGTCTCTTCGGAGATGCGCTGCGCAGATGCTCGGGTGGACGTCTCATTCGTGGTGGACACGGCCACGACGCGGTAGGTGTCGCCGAGAGTGCGGAGTGCGGACTCGAGGACTCTGGCCCATCCAGCTGTGCTGAGGCCCACGACGCCGACGTTGATCGGGGATGATGGCATGTTTTTTTGGGGGGGGTGCCAAGTACGTGAGACGGCTATAGTACGGCGACTGTTCCATTAGTATAAACACGAGCAAACCAAGCTCGGCCTCACCGGCATGGACAAGAGCAAGGCTTATATATCTGAGACATATATTCGTAGTAGTACAAGGGGATTACTTAATCAGAAGTCCTGTCCCCGGCCTCACAAAGGGCACTCGTCCTACGACAGGCTATACTGAGCTCCACCTCGAAACATATATATTCATAGAGTCCATCACCATGAGAAATTTAGTTACCGAAGACCCAGATGCACGAATCTTTGATCATCTTTTTTTTTCTGATGTCAGGCTGCAAATATCGCAAAAAACTGTGACGGTCAGATTGATGACACCATGAAGCCGATCCGTCGGGGTTATCCAAGCAAGTTCATCCCGGGTGAGTCGTCATTCGCACATGTGAGTGGACCGTTCACGTCAAATCAAGAATATTAATACCATCAAGTCCGAGACGTCACACAGCCAAACCGGGGCCCGGGTGTACAACGGGCGTAGTAACAGTAGCTGTTTTCGAGGACCGCCAGTTCTGTTTTGCGAGGCAGACTCGCAGACAGGATGAGAAGACAGTCGTTCTGACCATCCAAATGCCCATAAACTTCGTTGCGACGACGAGGAACAGGTGTGCCACCGTGGAGAAACTCGACAACGAAGACAGAAGTACGGACCAGCAATATTGATGAACTTTGGCCACACCGTTACCTATCCCCGCCAACGTCAACTCCGCCCTCGACGCGATTTGACGGGTGAGCAGACTCCACAATCAGTATTCTCAGCGGGATTCGCGCCCCAACCCTCGTAATTTGTCCGGAATAAGTGCTGTAAACCCCAAGTTGAGCAATTCTAGGATTTCAGCTCCCTGGTCACTTCGAACAAATACCAGAGCTAGTAGGGGGTTTTCAATGCTACATTTCGCCCCATATCTTCCATGCAAGCCCCACTAGTATGTCTCCCTCACACTCGAAGCGTCAGTGGACAGCACCCTGGAAAAACCCTTCAAAATTCAGACCTGTCAAGTTCGAAGAACTCATCTTGAAAAACTTACATGCGGGGCGGGATGATACTTATCGGGAAGGAGGTAGAGCGTTCATTCTAGCACACAAACTTCATCTCATAACTACTGAAGAGAACCCTTTATTGGGAGACCAGATTCAGCCTGACTCGGACTCGGCCCAGTGTGCTCTTCCCAACGAGGATGTTTACAATCGCTTCAGCCGCGAACAGAAGCGAGTGATCCTCGCTATCGTGGCCCTCACCGGACTTGTTCCCAGTGTGTCGTGTGTTTCAACTCAACTTCGCGTTTAAATGAACTGTCGATCAGTGTTCGTTACCGGCTGCTTCGTCCCGTCGATACCTCATATCTCCAAGGACCTCGATTCATCACCCGCCGCTGTTAGGTATGTCATTCAAAGTATACTGTCACTTTTACATCCCAAAGCTGGGTCCCCAGTCTAGGCATAAGCCTGGCCGTGCTTGCAAGTTCCATTGGTGTCATGTTCTGGTCCGCATACTCTTCATTCTGTAGGTCTCCAAATGCCTTCTGTACCTCAAACATCATCATTGGCTAACTTCGACCCTGATTTCTCTGGTGAGATGGCCGACGGACGATATACCTCTGTCAAGTTCCCTTTACGATCCTTGGTAGTTTCGCTGTCGCGGCGTCTACTGACCTGACCAGTCTGCTCTTCTGGCGATTTGTACAGATGTTCGGTTGCTCTGGAAGCTACGCTCTCGGAGCTGCTACAATCGGGGACGTCTACAAAGTGGAGGAACGTGGAACTGCTATGGGCACTTTCCTTGGTGTGCGTCCATCCGCTATCATGCTTTGTCGTTGATGATAGCTAGCGTCTACCATCTAGGCCACGTTATTCGGACTTGCGATCGCACCACCCATCGGAGGTGATTCGTCACTCTAGCGTTTCTGATAGATGTTGATCCTCGTATGGCCATTCAGGCACATTGGCTGAATACTGGTCCTGGCGCGGTTTCCAAGCCGCACTGGGCATGTGGGGTGTGATACAGATGCTGTTACTCGCTTTCTTCTATCCCGAAACTGCTCACCCAGGCTCGCGCGGTATCGACAAAGAGCGAGATCCAAAGAAGCTGTTCGTTTGGATCAATCCATTCCGCTGCCTAGCTTTCCTACGGAGCCCCAATATCATAGCGATCGTACGTGCTCTTTACCTGATGGTTTTTGGCACTCGTGCTGTAATATATCGGTCTCTTTAGACATTGGCAAATACCTTTGCAGTCATCTCGGACTATGGTGTGTTCCGCGGATGAACGTCTAATTGATAGTCGCTTGTTGACATCCCGAGGCTGGCAGCACTATTGATACCCATTGCATATACCGTCGTACGTACACAGAAGGCTTTCAGTTGTGTCTCTCCCTGACTTGTCCGAAGGGAGCTAAATATGGAATTGCGAGCCAAGCCCTCATCGGCGCCCTCTTCCTCCCAAGCGGTCTTGGCAACTTCGGTACGTCGTTTCGGTCCTGCTGGGTGTCCTATCCTGCTCACATGTACAGTCGGGGCCCCGATTGCCGGGCGTCTCTCCGATATGGTGGTGCGGCGAGCAAAGCAAGAGCGCAACGGCGTATGGGTCCCAGAAGACCGCCTTCGCGTGGTGTGGCTCGGGGAACTTGTGCTTATACCCGTTTCTGTCACGCTGGCCGGCTTCACGACGACGTATGTCGACGGGACGGTTGGTCTGGTGATCAACCTCATGTGCCTCTTCACCAATGGCATCGGCGTAAGTCGCTTCCCGGATATCTCTGGCACTCATGCGAGTATACACCAGGTGGACATGGTTCTCACGCCGATCGGGACTTATACCGTCGATATCATGCCCTCTCGGTGTGCTGAGGTCTCGGCTGCTATGTCGTGAGTCTTATGTCCCATCCGAGGTCGTGATCTCGCTGACTGATGGTCGTTGATGTCGGTTACCTACATCACTGGTAGGGCTTTGCGATCACTATTGGTCGCACCCACAACTGCGCTGTTGATACCCTCTGTCCAAACCATCGGTGTTGCCGCGACTAACAGTGTGTCAGGCATCTTGGCAGTGGTCGGATATTTGTGCGTGTGTCGTGGTCGTCCCCGAGCATAGTTTTTGACGAGCGACACAGCCTGATTTGGCTCACGATGCGCTATGGCGAGCAGATGCGCACATACGTCGACGTTGGATTCCCCAATTTCGATACTCGTGCTGAAAAAGGCGACGATAGCGCGGGACAGAATTGAATGCAAGTACCAGAGCAACTTCGCAACCAAAACAGATCGCGCGCGAGTGCCAGAGTTTTTCCCTGGAAAAGTGTACTCGTGTTCTTTTTCTGTAGATGATCGAAGACGAATATGAATGAACGCTTTTACCCTTCCAATATTCGATGTACCCGTTACTTAATTCCCGAGGAAAGAATATTTTTGTCCGTTCGCCGTGGTTCTAGAACCGTGCGGATACAGTGGAGCAGCGGAATGACTCGGAGTTCCAAGGGGGACCGAATGATTGGAACTCTTGCCTGGAAGGTTACCCTGCTGTTTCGGTTGAAGCCTGTACTGTACATCCACGATGACTTTGAATTTATTTTCGAGTGGCCAAAGGCGGAAATGAATGAATTGAATGTCAACGCAGGATCCGGTCTAAAGCCATGGACTAGAGCCAAAACGTTGTAGCACTGCCAGATTCCCCATCGATAAACTTGAAATAACTTCAATTACACGAATCAGGTACATCCAAGTACAATCCGACATGAGTAGATACCGATGATGGACATCGACTTGCGCTGATATTGTTCGCACTCTGAAGTCGGGAGCAAATCGCGAACCAATCACAAACACGGTTACACGGTGCATCCACTGCCGCCGAGGGAACCTCGGTATGGTCAGAACGACTGTCTTCTTATCCCGAATTTTAGGTCTGGTTTGGGGAGACTAGGAATCTCGGCGCTCCACCATCGCCAACGTACGCACCGACAACGTTAACTCGATTTCTCTCTGATAAGATAGCTCCGATGTTTATCCCGAGACCTGGGATTCCGCGTGGGAACCTCACACAGCTTGTAAGTTTAAGTTTAAGTTTTCTTTGAGTTATACTTGTAGATAACTACATCATCACATGGTGATGGCCGCCCATAATTAGAGTGGCTCGGCCTACTTGGTTCGGAAGGCTTTGCCACGAAGGCGTGTCTAGTTTACCCACCATCATTCCAGGTTACTGCCTCGCGACTTGTGCGTTACATGATAAAGCGCTGGCGATGTCCTTGGCATTCGCGCTGTTCTGCCTTGCCCCGTCTCCGCCTCTCGTACCAGCGTCCGTTAATCATTCCAAGACATGTCGACTATCCCAGCCCAATTGATTGCCCCATTGTATGGCTCCTTGTACTTTTCTTCCATTCTGTCGGTTGCATTCTACGGGGTGACATGTATGCAAACGTGAGTGCCGTCATGATACGAAAGTAATGGGACGACCTGAGGCATCCATTTCGCTCGGCCAGGTTCTTCTACTATATCCAGTGAGGGCTGCGTTTCTTGGACTCTTTTCTCGTCTTATCGTGCCTCTTTCTTTCCAGTTATCAAGAGGATCCGTTACGCATGAAGGGTTCTGTAGCGGTTTTGTGGTAAGCCCTCTGTAACCTCTCTTTAGGACGTCCCTGAGGTCTCGCATAGGGCCTTGGAAACCATTCATCAGTCGCTCGTTATTAGTGGTGGTTCGTGTCTCGTCATGGTAGAGCGTCAAATCGATCTTGACCTCCGCGCAGTATACAAATACATCTTGGCGGGCTTGATGGACCCGTTGTCGTTCCTTAATGTAGTCCCGTGAGTCATCGCACCAGAATTCCATCTTCTACGTCAATCTAATAAGCGCTTCCAGCGAGCTGGTTGTAAGTGTTAGTACCTAATGTCCGTAGGACATCTACTCAAATCCCTTATCAAGTGGGAGCTTCTCTTAACAGTAAGTGCTCGTATTCGTGCCCCGAATGATATAGCTGACACCATGAAGACCCTGGTCTCAGTACCTACTCAAGGGTTTTTCGTTTATCGAATCTACCTATGTACGCTTCAGCTTCCACTTGAAGCGCTTCTCGTTTCTTATTCACGCCTCGTTCAGTCAGCGAGAAAAACTTTATAGCACCACTAATTTGGGTAAGCAATTTCTATCCATGGCGACTTTCACCCTATTTATATCGCGTAATCTAGCTTCCCCTGGGGATCTTCCAGCTTGGTGAGACATTCTGCGAGTCTCAGAGACTCAACTCTGATAGTGTTCGTTGTAATCATTAGTTGCTGCTCTTCGTAAGCCGTCTTTGGTCGTATGGTACAACGCAAGCAAACGCTGACGATGACGATATTAGTTTATGTAGGAAAAGCGTTAGTTGGTATCTTTTCGCTGACTACCTTCGCTCACTCTTTCCATTTTCTTCCAGCGCTCACGTTACCAGCATCGTCACCCTCGGTGATACCTTCTTCACGGTAAATACCGTTCCACACCACCAAAAACAAGCAACTCAGAAAACTCCCTGTGGCAGGACCTGTCCATTGCGTATTGTTCCGTAGCAGCGGGGGTCGACATATCGATCGCGATTGCCTTGACATATTTACTCGCGCGTAGACGAATTGCGACCGGGTTCAAACAGTAAGCAACCCACCCCTGTCGCTCGCATATTCCCAGGGTGGAACTCATTAATCATTCCTCTCCGTCAGTTCTGCCAGGGTTCTGCAAGTCCTCACGGTGTTTGCCATCAACAGCGGTATTTGGACCGCCATTTTTGCCCTCTTGACCATCATCTTGGTGCGTGTATCACCGACAATACCTTTGGGAATGTTGATTTCTCAACCGGACGCGAACGTGATGTAGTTACGTGCCTTCCCGAGCGAACTAATTTACGTCGTATTCGACTTCCCACTGTGCTCCATTTATTGCAACACGCTGCTCGCCAATCTCAACGCCCGATCGTACATCAAGAATCAAGCGTCGACGCTCAACGTCGGCGCCGACCTGATAACCGATTCGCGGGAGTCGCGCTCGAAGCACAGCACAGTACCTACCGAACTCAAGCTCTTTGCGTCCAGGAGCCAGGTGCGTATCCGGAATCCAGCATCAATTCGATTCTGGTTGACGCTCGCGAATTTCAGGAGACCAAGCCTTCTGAGCTATCGTCGTCGATGGACGCGACTGACGTGATGGACGTGAGCCACCCGACGAAAGCACCGGCTTTGTAAAAAAAGAATGTGCTGTGCAATGCGATACGTGGTCGTCTTGGTTTCTCTTTCACCTTTGGACGCTTCTCGTGGTATTGGCTTTACCATGTATGCTCTCTCAAGTAACATTTTCATACCCAAAGTCGAATGGATGCATCCTTGCAACTTCACTGTCGAGCATCGAGCATCATTAGTCTCCATGGACTTTCAAAGCAGACCGCTAGACGTAATCTTAGTTAGATAGTGTCGGCATGCAATATGTTGAACCTCATCTTCGTTCATCTTCTCGAGCGACACATTCCTGGACCCTTTAGGGTTCCAGGTCTGTGAAACATTGGGCCCTCTGGGATGAGTCGCCAGTCTTTTCGACCTGTCCGTCTTGCACCCGATTTCCAGTCCGTTTAGTATGAGTTTCGAAGGTGGGTCCTGTTTTTGATCCGGTTGCATCTTTTTTTTGTTCGACGTGAGGCTGATGGTTCCCCTTGCAGGTGTTCGGAGTATTCCGATATGGACGCCGAGCATCACTTATTCTGAGTTACGAAGAAATTTCGAGTCTATCGGTATTCCCACCGAACAGTTGGATCCTCGCGTTTTGTATCGTGTGGCTTTTCGCTCCCCCGTTCACGGGAAGCACCGAAATCGCACTCTATCTCTCATTCCAAAGCAACGTATGTCCACTATACGTGCGAGACGGGTATGCCTTGCGGAATCAGATCTTGTAGCGTGCTTCGAGAATCACCAACCTGTATAGGGAACGTGTCTATCTTCCTCGTGCCGACCAATGAGAACGCTCTAGAGACGAAGGTGCTTAGTGATGTGACTTATTTGATTGGATCAAGCATAATTTCGCACATGAGCGCCACCTGTTCCTCATGTTCGAATGGGAATATCAGGGACTTTTACCCCGGATGACCTCCGGTGTGCAGCAGAGCCATACATAATGTGAGCATCGTCACCTTGATAGGCATCACGATCCTGACTGGCGAGCCCAAGACTCGGCGATGTATCGAGTGAACGACTAGACTCAATTGCTCTACTGACAATTACTATCCGTACCACTACACGACATGAATGTTTCGCTACGGTCAATTTTATTTACACTGTTTCACTCGAATTCTGGGTCCAGGATCTCCCGCAGGGCCGCCGTGGAATTCACTGGTGTCGTTTCTCTTGAGGACCTCGAGCGGCCCCCGACGTGTACCTATCAGGAAGTGTGGAAATACTGGTGGCGTGGGACTGCGTTTGGGTCCGCGGGGATGTTCCACAATAGTGTCACCAGGCCACTTGTGTTCCTACTTGCACGAAACATAAACCAACCCAAATCGACATCAAAACTGGCAAGATTTGTGCATGTACAAAGCGTAGAGTTTACAGGTCGATGGCGACACTATATTGCTGAATAGCCTTCTCTGGGTCTTCCCAAAAGATAAAGTGGTTTCCTTCCGTCTGGGTTATAAACTTGATGTCCCTCGCCTTTTCCGCATCCCTTCCGTACAGCGCCTCTGGGGGGTTCTCCACGTACTTGCGGAGCACCCACACAGCCCATACCAACACCCCTGGGCTCGTCCCACTGCTCATGTACCGCACCCGCACATTGGGAAACTTTTCAGCGCGGGCTTTTTCAAAAAAAGCGCGCTTGGTGAGTGCTGCGAACGCGGTGGTGTCGCAAAAGAGGAGCTTTCCGTCGCATCCGGCGAACGAGAATGCTTCTAGATCCGTGTATTGGCCACGTTGCTCGTACGAAAGCTCGTGTAACGAGGGTGGGATCGCAGAGGGGTTGTTGAACTCGATGTCGTCGAGGTTATCGTTGACCGAGGCGACGTTCTTGTGTGTGTAGTGCGCCGTGGCCCAGTCGAAAAAGGCATCGAGGCGCTTGCGATCGTCTGCCTCGAACCACAAATCGATGTTGTGTCTCT
>QFEM01002784.1:0-22177 GCA_003316205.1 Boletus bicolor
CGAGGTCAAACAGCATGCCGAGCCGCGTGAAACGGACATAAAGGTAATCCGCCATGTGGCTCAGTGAAAGGGCTCGATGAGGATGCCCTTGCGAGCAAAGTTCCAATGCATTGCGTTGGAGCATTTCAAGCTGCCTGAAACGGGTATGTAGGTAACTTGCAATGTTACACTGTGAAACGGCTCGTCGAGGGTGACATTCGGGGCGAATTTCCGATACGTTGCATTCGAGGGCAAGTGCCTGCAGACAGCATTCCGAGTTGATTGAAACGGGCGTAGAGGCAACTCGCAATGTTCCCAAGTGAGAGAGCTCGACTAGGATGACCCTGCGGGTGAAGTTCCAATGTGTCGCATTCGAGGAAAAAGTGCCTCGTCAGGGTCAGAAAGTGAGCGCTCCGAGCTGAGTGAATCGGCCATGGATACAATTTGCGATATAGCACAGTGAAACAGCCCGATCAGGATGTCCTTGAGGGCGAGGTCCTAATGCGTTGTGTTCGAGGGCGAGTGCCTCGTCGAAGTTAGACAACATTCCCAACTGCATGAAACGGGCACGGAGGGAATTCGCGATGCTCCCCAGTAAAAGGGCTCGATGGGGGTGCCCTTGGGGGCGAAATTCCAATGAATTCCATTGGAAGGAAAGTAGCTCGTGCAGGTCAGACAGCGTTCCGAGCTGTGTGAAACGGGCATAGAGGTAATTTGCGATGTTTGCCTAGCGAAACGGCTCGATCAGAATGTCCTTTGGGGTAGAGTGACGATACTTCTTCGTTAAGAGTGAGCGCCTCGTCAAGGTCAATCATCTCTCCTCTTTGATGGAACCGGTCGTAGAGCAAAAGACTAAGGTTGATCACTCGGTTGGGATGCTCTTGGGGGTAGTGTTCAAGCGGTGGAAGGCACTTTGCTCGTCGAGTTCAGACATTGGGGCAAACCAAGCGACGTGGATCAACCGACTGCTTCGAAAGTTCTGTTCAAATGTTAGGTCACCCCAGCTAGCCAATCTTCTGAATCGCGAGCATACCTCTTATGGGGACTCTTTCCCTGTGGACAAGTAGTCGCCAACGGTGAGAGTTTACGAGCAGCGCATGCGAACATCGCGAGGCAACTGACATAGATCTCCTTGCGATTCAAATAGGCCCGACCGAGACTGTCGTCCGGCGCGTCTCTGACACCTTCCGTGAAGGACGAGAAGCTTTATATGTCGTTGGATCTAGGCCACTACTGACATCGCGAACTGCAGAGGGGTCATTAACCATTGTCGTGCCAGTGTAAAAAAGACGGGGGCAGATGACCTCGGTTGAATTCAGAGTCGTGTGGGGTGGGAATTATTCAAACGTGGCATTGCATCATCGCTGCATCAGATCTTCGTGGGGTGACACGAACGTTCGATTAGAGTGTCTTTTGTTCGTGGCGTCAGATTAACAATGTTCTCTGATCCGGTGGCGGAACAGGTTGATCAAACAGGCTACTTTTAATCCTTTGCAAACTACGACCGAGATACGATGTCGGAGCCCGACATCATAGCGCACGTTCGAAAGACGACACTAGCAGAGATCGATCAAGGTCGCGTGTCATGGGAGGTGCCAAACGGATTCAAAGCGTTCGTGACGGGTACGATCGAATTCACCTGCCCAACGTGTTCCAGCAAATCATGGGCATCTCACCAGCTTTTACTGCCACCTAATCTGAGCCATACAGATGCTGGTCGTGGTAGCTCAAGTGTGCACAACTAGCTCCAACTCGATACTCCGACAGAGAAGGCCGATCATGGAAGGACTTATCCGCTGTCAGCTGAGCGTAATTCATGTATGACAGGTTCGTTGAAAATGCCGCTTCGGGTAAGTACTTATGCCAGTCTGCACTTCGTGCGCGTCGCACACGTAGGGCCACTCACCATGAGTTTACGATGAGCGAATTGTGATTAGTATGTACTTGCCGCGAATGTGCACACAAGAAATGACCTTTACCACGCGACAAAAACACTCGATTCGAGCACGTCCTATTTCGATCACGAAACTAAACCACTCGAATCGACCGAACATGTCACGAATTCGTACCCGGCAACACGAAAGAGGTTCAGCTCCGTGTCTACGGTCTACGACAAGGAAGCAGGGACGTCATACACGCAAAATCGAGCGCGGTCTCGTTGGCGATGTTTTGACAATAATACACCGCCGGGCCGTCGGGACTCGTCAAGTTGGTGCCCGTCGCGGTGATGTCGTAGCATTCGGCCGAGCACTCGAGCTCGACGACGACGTTGCCCACGTTGCCAGAAGACATGCCGGTGACGTTGATGTCTGGCACGCAAGTGTGTGAGCGAGAGTAGGGGGTTGGACAATAAGGGCTGATTAAGAAATAAATAAATAAAAAGGACGTACAGTGGACGTCGGATATAGCCAGAGTGCTAGGATATTCTGCACAGATGTCGGCTGCGGTATCGTAAAACTGGGAGCGGGTATCGGTGAAGTATACTCGGCGTTAGGTACGATCGGGACAACGAACCTGGTTCAAATAAATTGGGTTGTCAACGTTGTTGACGTAAAAATCCTCAAAGGTGACATTCTGGGAGCGAGGTGATTGGCACGAATCTAGAGAGACGAAGAGGATACTTTACCCGGACATATCCAGTGCCTCCGCCTGCGGTCGAGATCCGCCAAAGGCCTTGATGCGAGCTCCGTTCTGAGCATGGTTCATGGAAAGATTCTTTACGTAGATGTTGGCGACAATATCGGTTTCGCCAGCATACTACGATGAGTCAATTACGGGTATCGAGAGCAGCAAAGTTCCGGTTAAACGTACCTGGCCGAGACTACCGACGGAGATACCATGAGAGCCGTTGGAGTAGAGGTTTTGGACCAGCGTGTTGGTTTGAAAGAGACACAATCGTCGTCGTTGTGAATGGTCGAGTCTTGAATGGTAACGTACGAGGAACGATAAATGTCGCAGCCATCTAAGGGATAAATAAGGAGAGCAGAGTTCGCCACGGGATTTGAAGAATAAGAGGTTGAAGAAATGTTTATTCCACGGTGCGTCACATTGGTAGATTGATAGACAAAGTTGTCGGCGTGAGAGTTTGGTGAAGTGAGTGGAAGAAAGTGACGTACCAGAAGGGAGCACCGATTTCTGTGAGATTTTCGATGAGAACGTTCGAGGCGTTGCCCACACTGGACGCGCAAAGGCCGTGGAAGAACCGCCGGCTGTTGCCACAGTCTGTTGAGTTGTAAGATGGTCGATCTGGATGGGAAGGCAAAGTGGTGACCCTGTTGGGATAGTCCCACCAAACTTGACCGTTGGCATCGAGGGTACCTCCGCCGTAGAGGTGGAGATTGTGCCCGGAAAGGACCAAAATGTGGTGCTGAGACGCGTAAGGTCTGGGCAAGAAAGGGTGCGAACTACCTACGCGTTCTGGTACTCCATATAGTTGATGTATTCAGGGTGAGCGGATATTATGTGAATCAAACTCACCCGGGGGGATAGTTAAAAAAGACAGGGGCCTGATCTCCGCATAGATCGATAACCCCGACTGACGCCACCACACCCAAGCCCGATGTAAACTAAAAGTCGACGCTCTCTTTCGCTATCATGACTCCACCCATATTCGCCTCCCCTCCAGCCGCAAAGGCGGTCGTCACCCTCGTCCTCATAGAAAACTCGCAGGGCATGCTCACTACCTGGAATGACCTCCGTCAGCACTACCTCCCCACCCTCCTCGGTACAATGCGCATGGCAAACCCAGTCGTCCCCGTCAGTCCCTCTCTCTCCTTCCCTTTATCTCCCTAATCTCTCATCCAGATACCCGTCCTCTGGCTCACAACAGCACCCGTCGGCGACGATCCTGCCTCCCTCCATTCACCCCCACCCAGGCAGTACAATCAGCTCCCTGAATTAAAGTTCAGCTTCAGCCCAGATAACAAAATAACCTCTCGGATCATCAACAGAGCCACAGAGGTCAGACGCATCCTCTTCTTACGTATTACCCGTCCTCAACTCCTCCAGCTCATGCTCGAGGCTGCCACCCAATTTCAGGACGGTCCCGTCAGCTTCCACCTTTTCGTCGTCGCAGCTTCTTCACCCGCACCAGGCACTTGGGGCGTCTCAATAACGATGCCAACTCAGATAGGCCAATCAGAGTGGCGTCTGCTTGGCCAACGGATGGCCCAGGTACCGTGACGCGATACCCAACTGACACGTGCAATTGATCCTTCCGTTCAGCTCGGCATACACTGCCACATGATCCTCCCCGCTTCACAAGACATGTCATCCATGAATGAATTATTCACGACCAGCGTACGCGCTCTTCCCCGTCCTCCGTCCTTGTCTCCTGATGCACCTCAAGCTTGAACTCCAACGTCATACCCAAGTCTCACCTTGGTTTCCAACAAGTTCAGACTATTCCTTTCTTCTATCCGGAAATCCTTCCAGTGCGTCCCTAGTTTACACGTACAAACTCATCCAGGCTCACCCTTTCCAGCCCTAGATCCGCCCACCATCGAACCCGTCGAGCAGGTGCCAGAACTCTGTCTTTTGCACCCCTTCCATGCTGACCTCCCGCAGCAACCACCTTTTGGTATGGTAACTCGCCCGCCTGTCCTTCGACATCAATCGTTTCCCCAAGATGTACAGTCTGCCGCACCAGCACCCGTACAGAACAATTCGATGCCCAGCTTAGTGAGTTCGCTCCAAAAGGTGCACGGCCTCAGTCGCAAGAAGCTCTACGGTACCCAACCTCCTAGACAGCCCTTTGTCCGCGAAGAACCCGTCCGCACCAAATATAAGAGTACTCCGACACCCTTGTCCATTCCGGTAGGTTCACAACCGTTCCCCACGTCTGAGGACGGACGCCCCGTCGGAAAGACCAAGGTAGAACGCGGTCGACGTGCGGACAGACCGCCACACATTGGAGACGTGTCCAATTCGAGTTCACCCGGCAGAAGGAGCCCATGGAACCGCGTCTCATCGGACGTTGGCTCTTCGCCATCGTCCCCGACCACGTCCCTGTCTTCCCATCATACCACTTCTCCAACCATTCCGTTATACCCTGACCTTGCAGGTTACCCTACGAGTACTCCAACAACCTCGGCGAGTTTCTCCCCTAGCATACTATCACCGGCACCCATCCCCGAAACGAGCTTCTCTGCTCCCCTCCGTGATCCATCCGGGGGATACTTTTCAACGCCACCTCCCCCCACTGCTATTTCCGTTTCCTCACATGGACCCTCCTGGACACCGTCCGCTGTGAGACGCCATTCCCAAGAACTGCCGCACGGCTCACATATGCAGAGCCTCAGCGCCATGTCCAGCAAATACAGGCTCGACAATGTCCCCACCGAACCCCGCCCCAGCCCCAAGAATACGCAAAAAGTCAAGGATGCAGGGGACGTCCCATTTATCTTTTCTCCCGAACTTGAGGTGGCCACGGCGGCCAAACTGAAAGCCGCCTTGCGATCCACATCTCCCACGTCGTCGTCCACTGCGACCTTGAACCAATTCTCTACATTTACGTCAGGAAACCATCCGAATTATGCCTCTATGGAAGATGCATCATGTACGCCGGGTCCTTTTACTTTATTTTATTTATTTTTAGTTTGACAACCCGATGGATCTTTTTAACTCAATTTCGCGGTGACGATGCGGCCCCTCCAATAGATGCCTCGTCGCAACCGCCACCACCACAGCCACTGCTTGGTTACAATGCCGTCCAAACCGCGTGTCCGACGATCGCCCTCGCGGCATTGGGAAACGGACATATCAATGGCGGCGATGGAGAGCCTCATACTTGCTTCGTTGGAAGCACGTCGTCGAGCTCGTTGCAAGGTTGGGCCGGTTAACACGGGCCGAAAACCCCAAATGCTCGGCGTACACGTGTGGCGGGGTGTTACAGACGACGGAGTCGTCCGGTCGGACATAGGCACCAAAGGCGACATCATCGACCGTTGGCATCCGCGTCTATGACAACAAGGCGATCCGACCGTCAGGTAACAGGTACCGTTCGATCGATGCCTTTTTTATATATTTCTTCCTCATTTTTGTCGTCGGGTGGTGTACGATTCTCTGCGGTTACTAAAAATGTGGGGACTTTGTAGACAAATTTATGCCCTTGTTTGATACCTTTTTGTGCATAGACGATCTCTTCTCTTGTTTTGGTGTTACTTGTATTACGCAGCTGCCCAAAGTGTATCACATAAAACGCCAAATTGTTCCACGGTTCTTTCTTTTTTCTTCTTCCTCGGATGCTTTTTCTTTAAAGTTCCGAGTAACCATTTCAGCTGCGATCAACCAGTGATCAAATGACAGCTGGACTGCCAAGAAAAATGTTAAACTGCTGTGCGTTAACTCTAGAATTCCTATATACTTATCACCTTGGGACAAGTAGTATACCAGATGTGAAAAAAGCTCTCTCAGACCTGATTAAAAATATCTCAACCGTAGCTCGTTAATCTGAGCTTATTGAAAGGTCTGCCGGTGTTTTGGCTCTCAAAGACCACCTTTGGCCCCCCCAAAAAAGCCCCGGTTTTATGATTATTATAAAATCTCGAGGTTATACACCTTCTTATCTTATCTTTAAATTGTCTCTTTGTTTCGGCCGTTGACATTTAATATTAAAATTTCAATGCCGACTTGCTTCCTTTCCCTTATTTAGTTCATTGGGCCGAGCTGTCGCGTCGGTCACCGTCGAAAACCCAAGTTCCAACGCACGAACCCGTTTCAAATTGGGGTTGGCTTTTCGTCTGGCTGAAGAAACCAAATGTTGAACTTTGAGCCTCGTGATCATGGGATGTCATTCCATTTTCGTGGGTCCAGGGATCGATGGTCAGACAGACTCTCCACGGTTCCAAAGCTACGCATGACGAGAAAAAAAAAGGGGGGGCAACGGTTTGCAGCGTCTTTTTTTTTTTTTCCTCCGAAGATCGGAGAGGGGCCCCTCCCTCCATGTTACAGAATACATTGGTCCTGAAACGTGTCACAGATGGATTGATACACGACGACATATACGACAACAAAACGAAACGACGTCGTAGAAGTGGGCGTAGCACCATCGGATCATCGAATGACGCGATAAGCGGTTTACTGGGATTGTTCCGCATACACCTACACGCACGTGGATCAGTCACACGACATACCAAATGAAATCATCCCCGGCCGAAACGCGGGGAGATCAAAATGAGGCGAAAACAGAAACCTTCAAGACATACCTTGATCGTCTTGTCCGCCCCGCCCGTGATCAATCTCGTGCCCGTCATGTCAAACGTCGAGCAAAATACGCCCGCTTCGGCTTCGAGCGAGCCGGGTTGGGGGACGTCTTCCATATTTTGGAACGGCGTGCCGGTGTTGTAGTCCCAGAACGTGAGGGTACCGTTGTCGCCTGAATTCGTGTCATCCGTGTTCCCGAAAGAGCCCACGCGTGGACGTGCAAGAGACACGGTGATGACACGTACCTCCAGAAAAAAAGACACCTTCGGCGTTCACAGACAGCGTGTTGATGATCGCATTATGTCCCGGGAAATTAAACACAAACGCGCCGTCGGGACATTTCCACTTCTTGATGTTGTTCCCACCGGCGGAGCCCGATGCGAATGAGTATTCGGTCGGGTGGACGGCGAGGGCGCGGACGGATTTTTTGTGGTGGGTGAGTGTGACCATGGTTTTTCCGGCGGCGAGATCCCATAGACTTGGGGAACGGGACGAAATAGGGATAGGGTGAACAGAAGGATAATAGAAGGAATAGGAGGGAGACACACCGGATCGTCGAGTCCATAGAACCGGTAATCACTTGTGGATCGGAATCTTGACATTTCACGTCAGCGACGGTGGCAGAGTGGCCGGAGAGCACGTGTATCTGCGCCTTGGTGCGCATGTCCCACACACGAGCAGAGGCGTCTCTGCCAGAGGTGACGAGCACGTCGAGGGTGGGGTGTAGGCTGAGTGCGTATACGCCCGAGAGGTGCCCGTGGTAATGTCGTATCACTTTGTTGACTTCGAGGTCCCAGCATTTGACCATCTACCGCGCGTGAGGGACGAGTAAATGATGTCGTCGCGGACGCACCTTGTCTTCGCCACACGAAAACAGATATGGATGTCTTGGCGAGACGGCCAAGCCACGGACAGTCGAGATGTGGCCCGTCAAGGACAACTTGAGCGCCCCCGACGCCAAATCCCAAATTTTGACGACCCGGTCCCCCGCGCCGGTAGCGAACCACGTGTTTCCGGGTTCGATCGCGACGCTGCGGACCCATCCCAAATGGCCGGAGATGACACGGACGAGTTTCCATGGGGGGTGGTACGTCGGTTTAACGGTGCGCGTCGTCTTGTGGAGGATGAGTGCTTCGGAGAGTTTGGAGGAGGTGGCGAATGTGGAGGGTTGGGCTTTGGGGGTGTTGTCGATGGTAGCGATCATGCGTGAGGTATCGCTGGATGCTGGGTGGGGCGGTTAGCGTCGATACGAGGTTTACGGGAAGGGCGACGTACGACCGGCGGTGATCATTTTCTGAGAGGCTGTGGGTGCTTTTGGGCGGACAGGCCCGACGGCGCCTTGTTGAGCGAGGAGAGCTGAAGGGAGCTCGCGGTAGTGTTTGTACTCGTCGGCCATTTTGACGGAGAGGCGTACGCGGGCGCTGTGGAGGGTGAGTGAGGGATAGGACGATGGAACAAGACTGACCTCTTCTCATCATCTTTGATGGAGTCGTCTGGACATGAAGCGAAGATGTCGCGGGTGTGTCTCGCGCTTTGTCTGTGGAGTGGATCGAGCGGACCGAGTATCGACGCCATTCGACGTTCCTTTGGTCAAAAAGTAACATGTCCATTTTTGGAAATGGGTCAAGTGGATTTGTCATTGTTTGGCGATAAGGGAGATGGGCGATGGCGTGCTCTTGCTTGTTCTCCACGACCTGCTCGAAACGTTTGCTGGGCTCGTGAGGAACAAGAAGGAGAGCAGAATAGTTGGTAGCAGCGTAGACTACGTTCACCATGTCAGACGCAGCTGAACTCAAAAAACATGTGAAGCAACTCCAGAATACGAGCACGAATGAGGTATGTCTATTCAGGTGTTTGCATTTTCTGCTTGCACTGACCTGTTGCTCTTCTAGGAGCGTTTGGCTATCCTAAGGATTCTCAAGAAAGACTTTCAGGTCAACGAAGCTCTTTTAAGGGTAGGTATTGCCACTTGCATGTCCAGTGTGAACCTGTGTCCATTGTCCTGCCACCCGTAGGAGAGCAAGGCCGGTCTTGCAGTAGGCAAGCTCCGTGCCCACGATTCAAAGGAGGTATCCGATCTCGCCAAGGAGATCGTCAAAAAGTGGAAAAACGAGGTCGACAAGGCCAAATCCGCCTCGGGCTCAAAGGCGCCCGCCAACGGCAAACCACCAGGTGCGTCTCTCCACAAAGACCGATTGGTGGCCATCTGACGCGCGTCTAGTTCGCAAGCCGTCCACATCGGTGACCCCTGCCGATATACCCATACCCAACGGCAAATCCCAAGTCCGCAATGCCAAAGCGGACGGCATCAAGATCTCGGTGTCGGGCGATAACACCCGGGACCGATGTGCGGAGCTCATCTATGATGGTCTCGCTTGTGATTCGGGTGCTCGTGAGTCCCCTAATATTACCTCCCCACATCTCGTCCAATCTGACCCGCTCCATTTCTCAGCTAGCGATATGATTATTGACCGTGCGATCGCGGTCGAAAAGGCAGTGTTCACCCAGTTCGGCGGCACGACCCCAGAATACAAGGGCAAGATTCGATCCTTGTTCGTCAACCTCAAGGACAAGGCGAATCCCAGCCTGCGTGAAAGTGTCGTCAGCGGCGAGCTGTCTCCGGAGAAATTCAGTAGAATGACGAACGAGGTACCGTGTCGCTCCTTTTCAAATGTCTCGTGTTCCAGACTCATGGTGGACTAGGAAATGATGACTGAGGAACGGCGCGCTGCAGACCAGAAAATTAAAGAAGAGAACTTGTTCAAATCTCTTGGCGCCGGGGAACAAGAAGCGGAGACCGAAGGCTTCCAGTGCGGAAGATGCAAGCAGGCGAGTAGTTCTTTCAAACATATGGTGCCTCTATTAACGCTCCTCAAGCGCAAGTGTCGTTACCGTCAAGCACAGACACGAAGTGCCGACGAACCGATGACTACCTTTGTCACGTACGTCTGCCTCGCTCGGCGTATCGATCCTCTCACTGATTTTTCGTGCAGATGTGTCAACTGTGGAAACAGGTCAGTAATCCGTGTTTTTCTCTTTGTCCAGCGGGCCAATGGTTTAATTCAGGTGGAAATTCTCTTAATTTGACTTCCCTCGTGTACACTGCCTCTCTTTCATCGTTTTGAGAATTAGTATCTTGCCTATGCCAGAGTTTAATCTTGTATACCCCTTGACCACTCACATTCACATTGGGGCTTACATAATGTACCAACCCGCTTGTTGTACGCGTTTATTTACGCGTTCAGCGCGTGCCATTCGTCGGTCATCGTCGTTCGTTGTGTTCCGTCTCTTTCTCATATTCACCATGTCACAAGACGCCGACGCAGAGGATGTTAAACCGAAGTTGAACCTGGTTGTCAACTATGAGGGTCAACGTGGGTCCCGCTCGACCTCAGCGCTCCCTCTGCTCATCACGAACACGACACAGACATTACCGTTAAAGTAAAGCCAAATATGCCCTTTAGAAAAATATTTGAGGCGGCGGAGGTGCGTGACGCCGTTGTCGCATGTCAGGTTATCCCATGTACATTACAGAAACGCTTTGGGAAAGAGCCAGGCAGGTCCCGTCCCCCATGCTTGCACCACGCGTTGATCTAGACATTCCTGGACAGGGACGTTCCGATTTGTCTACGATGGGAACAGACTGAGACCGGAAGGCACGCCTGCGGAGGTACAGTTTCGTTGGGTCTTCCTACCTGTGTATGCTGATCGTGTGACGCCGCAATGTGGACAGTCGGAGATGGAGGAGAATGATGTGATCGATGCTGTTCTCCAGCAGGTGCGTGAAATGGTGTTGGTCGTACGTGAAGCCTCTTTTGCGGAAATTTTTTTGTAGCTCGGCGGCGGCAGAGAGATACGTGTGCAATAGTGTGCTTGCAGTGTGGAGATATGGATGGGACAACTGGGGTTCATTCGTCTTGTTGTGTGTGTATAATGTATCTCCAGTGAAGGGGGTTCGTTCGTCTTGTTGTAGGGACATCTCGACAGGGGCAAATTATTGCTAAAACGTGGGAGTACCTGAGCTAGCTTGAACAGCTACCATGATGTCGGGCGCACACACCCGTAGACTCCTCGGATGGCTCAGTTATGCATTCGCGAGGTATCTCCTTTCTCTTCCTTTCTGAACCCTCCACAAACGACGTTCACAGTGAAGTGTTCGTGGTGGTTTCCCTCACGCTCTTCCTGCCCATCTGTCTAGAGCAGTTCGCAAGGGACAATGGCTTCTTGGAGCCGGACCACACCAAACCGTGTTTGCCTGCCGCAGGCGACGACGCTACGTCCTCTGAAGGACGCTGTTCCGTCAAGATTGGCTGGCTTTGGATAGACACCGCGAGCTTTAGGTCCGTCGCTCTCGGTCCTTTCCTGTCATCTCTAACACCACATGCAGCCTCTACGTGTACTCGATATCCGTCGCTCTACAAGCACTGACTGTCATATCCATGGGAAGCATCGCAGACCGCCGTAAGTCAATATAGAGCACCATGGAGTCTTGCAAACGTTGAGTACAACCCCCCAGCAACGAGCCGGAAGCCCCTACTCCTCGCGTTCGCACTCATGGGCGCTTCCGCTGCCATACTCTTCCTCTTCCTGTCATCGTCCTCTCCCTTCTGGATTCTCTCCGCAATCTTTGCGGTATGTGCCAACGTCGGCTTCGGCGCCTCCGTCGTGGCCATGAACGCATACCTCCCCTCGCTCGCGCGCGACTCCCCCGAGGTGATCGAAGCTCAAAAGGAGCTCGACAAGACATCCGGATCTCCCGACGTCCCTGCGACCACGTCTATCGATCTCGACGCCGACTTCACCCCCTTTACAGATCCCGAATCCGTCTCCGCGCCCCTTCTCGGCATATCGAGCACCACTGCGCCTGATCGGCAAATCCCTGCGCAGAGAGCGTATGTCGCTGCGCTCTCGCGCGCCACGTCGCGCATTTCTTCGCACGGTATCGCGTCGGGGTACGGTGCGGGGATCCTCCTGCTCCTCCTGGCCCTCGTTCCCGTGACACAGTTGCACGGGTCCACTTTCTCGCTTCGTCTTGCGATCGGGCTGAGTGGGCTGTGGTGGATGTTGTTCTCGATACCTGCTGCGATCTGGCTGCCCGGTGCATCGTTGGGTGCGTTGGGAGGGGACAACAAGTGGACTGTCGGGTCCGAGGTCGCCGCTGCGTGGAAGCGGCTTGGGGTGATGCTTCGTTGGTCGCAGATAAAGCGCCTGCAGCATACGTTTAGATACCTCGCGGCGTGGTTCCTTCTTTCAGATGGTGCGTCTCCCATGCATTCTGTGTCCCCTTTCATCCCATTTTCACGCACCCTGACAAAATCATATTCTATTCACTCGTCCGTCCGTCGCCCGGGTCTTTCACGCGGTAGGTTTCACGACGATCACCTCCACGGCGATCCTGTTTGGAAAAACGACACTGCACATGGAGCCCTCCTCGCTAGTGCTCATCGGCGCCATCACGCCCGCCTCCGGGATCATCGGCTCGCTCGTCTTTCCCGCCCTCCAACGTCGCTTTGGCTGGTCCAACCTCTATGTCCTCGTCCTCCTCGTCCTGATCGTCTCTTGCATCCCCGCCTATGGCTGTCTTGGTTTCTTACCGTTCGTGAGACGGATGCAAGTGGGGGGTTTGACAACGCCGGGAGAGATGTTTGGACTTGCGGTGTATTTCGGTGAGTGCGGGCACGCGCGTGGTGGGGGGACGGAAGACGAGATTGGATGGGTGCTAGTGCTAACGTGTTGATTGGACAGGTTTCGCATACGGGGCTTTCCAGAGCTACGCGAGGGCATCTTATGCAGAGCTCATTCCACCTGGGGAAGAAGCTCGGTGGTACGTTTCTTCCCTTGGCGATCCTTTTATTTTATTCAAATTACTTACGCGCCCCTGATGCCGAGCGCAGGTACGGCTTGTTCTCCATCACAGACAAGGTACGTCGTTCGGTGGCGTTTACATCTTTGAAAAGCTGAAACGTGGTTTATCCGTCCAAAATGACAAAATGACAGTCGAGCTCGTTCGTCGGTCCGCTGATCGTAGGTCTCATCGCCGATAGCACGGGCAACATCCGGTACGCGTTTTTCTTCCTCGTCTTCATGGTGTGGCTCGCCGTACCCGTGCTGTTGAGTGTCAACGTCGAACGAGGTCGGGTCGACGCCCAGACGTACTCTGTCGAGCGCGTCGAAGGAGAAGCGGAAGCGCGACATGTCGAACAATGAATGAGTATATTAATGACGGACGGAGGGGGAGCCACGACTGGCAGAGCGCGTATATATTAACTAGCGATCTCGGGAACCATGATTGCCCGATCTTTCATACTTGCACAGGGATAATCCACGGATGCGTGTCAAAAAATCGATGTGATTTTATTGGGAGAGGATTCCTTGTAGCTCTCCAGCGTCTCGAGTCGCTCCATGAAGGGTAGGATGCCAGAGATAGTGCGCCGAATACTTGTGCGATCGACGTATTGGTACGTGTCCCCCTTTTTTTTTAAAATAAACCCACGAAACGGAGCGCGACGCCACGGGACGTAGTACCAACCAGCTCAACCCAGACAGTCGACGAAATTTCTTGCCAGTGGCGTGCGGCGTGATGATGATGATGATGAGCGTCGATGAGCACCAGTGAGCGCTGTGACATCCGGGATAGAATCGCTCCCCCTCTTTTGCCGGGCGCAACCAATTCCTATTCAAGCTGAAGCTCGCATTCGCAAAAATCAGTCTGCGCTTTGCCCGTTCTTGTTCGAATCGACGTGGGACACGACGTCGAGCGCGATACCGGTGACTCCGGCTTGCCCTCGGATACGATCTAAAAACTCCGTTTACGGTAAGCGAAAGCGGATACACGTCGGGTCTAGGAAAGTTTGCTCGATGCATGACATACAAAGGATTCGTCGAGTCGGAGTGAAATCGAGGTCCGAGTTTTCCCATCCGACCGTGGAATTTCAGACTCGAAGGGGTTCGTGATTCGATGAGTAAAGACGATGAAAGTATTTTTTTTTTTAAACTGACGCGGATTGACGAAAAGATCATACAGGCAAGCTAACAAAAGACAGTTGAGAGGTAAGAACAGAAAGGACTACAAGTCTACCAAGAAAGAAAGGAAAAAGGGGGAGGGGGGGCACCTGGCGAGATGGTGAGAGAGATCTGAGAAACAAGAAAGCGGGGGAAGCTCTCGCGATGACTTGGCAGTCGGAGGGGGTCATAGTTGGAAGTGGTTAGAGCGATGACGGGCTGGCGAAGGCCAAGCGCGTTGACCGAATTACCTTTGTATAAGCAAGACCTTAAAAGGGCAGAAGGACCAGAGACGATAGGCAAAATCGAGGTCTACGCGCTATAGGTGGCGCGATCACAAATTTCGAGAAAAACCAACACGAAACAGAAGGCACCAGGGAACTGAAACGCAGGGAAAAAAACCAGATATGAAGGCTGTTACATAACGAGAGGGAGGAGGGGGATTCTTTTTTGTTGTTACAAATTGCAGAATGAATGACCAAGAAATGAGACGTACTACAAAAACGGACGCAAAAGGAGCTTCATGTATGGGATGGTCATGGAAAAGAAATGCGTGAAGAACGGCAGGGTGCCTGCGTACGTAACGCCGAAAGGTTGTTCCAACATAAAGGCGATCTATACATAGACCCAAGAGACTTTGAGGATGTTAGCAAGCAAAGGAATGGTGAGGGCTGGTGAATGGACTGACTAGGTACACACCCGGCACTGAGGTCAGAAATGGCTTGGAATGCACCGACAGAGAGGTCGATTGAATTTGCATTATCGCAGGTAGGGCAGTCATCAACAATCGTGATGGTGACTTTCTGACCGTTGTTCGTGTTGGTGATCTGCACTTGCTTTCCACAGAGGGGGGAGGCAGAACTCGAGGTGCCAAAACGTGCCTGATCTGTGGAAGAGAATGAGAGAGGAAGAGAAGGGAGTTGAGAGCACATGCCCATTGCACCGATGAGGGCGCTGTCTGGGTTGACGTGACCACAGGCCCCGGCATTTCCATTCTGGTAATAGTAGGTCGCGCTATGAAGAGCAATGTGACAACGAATAGAAAAGGAGGGATGGTCTTACAATCCACCAGTGAAGGGACCGTTTGACGACGCGTCGGAGACGGTTGTCAGCGCAGCGGGGGCTGCACGAGGGAGTGCATAGGAAGGGACAGTGAAGACAGCAAAGAAAGCGACAATCAGATACGAAAACATGTTGTAAAGAACAAAAGGCAGACCTCACGCGCTGTTTTATATCGTTTCCCAGGCAGGGAAGGCTGCAGAATACATCAAAAAGCACGACCGCAACAATGGCCTCCTTGTAAATGGCCTATCTACTACCAGAACGAGGGTGTTAAAGATGAAGTAATTCCAGGGGTCCTTCTGGAATTAATAGCGAAGTCGCTTCGGGACAAAGATGCTAAAGTAAGGGGATAACGGTGGCTGGTTGTCGGTCCCGTATAGCAAATCCGTTCATCACAAAAATGGGAGCTGCCACCCGAGGGTGAGAGGAGATAACGCTGGATTGCCAGAAAAAATCTAAAAAATGCTCGTCAGCACTGGCGGATAACGCGGAAAGACCTTTTTTCTTCCACATACTGAGAAGCGTGGCGATGAACACTGGAACAGTGTGCATAAGAACCATGCAGACAAATGATTTGGGCAGACCACATCGGCATGCTTTGTGTCGACTGTTGCATGACCAAGAAACGAAGAATTCGGCCATTGGAGACATTAGCCATATCAAGACGACCGGAGCAAGTTGGGAGGGGATATCCAGCCTGGCAAACCCTTCGGAACGAATCGGTAGCCGCCAACCCCGAATCTCGTGTGCAGCTGATGCCCTCGATGATGCGTGAATCGCGAGAAGTCAATTCAGAAGATCGATCCTGGTTCATTGCCACAGCGTGAGCGACAGTGTTAGTGCCAGGTTTCAGGCATCGCTACACCCTGTTACCACGTATCGCGCCAGCACGTTGCGCAACACTTCGGAGTCGTGTTTGGGGTGACGGTAGCTTCTCGTGCATGATAAGGGATCATAATCGACACCTCGATCCGTGCAGACAGGTTGAGACTCTGTCGAAGACCGCCCGTTGGCCACGAGAAGCACATTACCTTGTTTACAAGGTCACTTGGAGAATTGTGGCCGTGCGTTACTCGATTTTCGCCCAAACGGCAAAAAAAGTTACCCATGATCGGTTGACATGCAATAACGTGTCCGATGACTCCATTTTTCCCGATATGGTCCTTGGGTGGCCGTACGACTCGATGCAATCATCACTGACTTTGCTAGGGTTCGCTCTGAACTTTCATCGTCAACGCGGTCGGTTTAGGCGTTCGACAGGTCGCCTGTGTCGTTTGGTGGGTGCTGTGGATGCCTTATGTACGTCCGTCGCTGCGTTGCACATGAGTCGCTGATGATGACCTCGATCCCAAGCTAGCGGCATAACTTGTTGCGTCGTCGCCATCACCTTGTTCTGGACCCTCCGCGTTGCTGTCCTGGCCCTCCAAATCGGTATCACCGCTGCTCTCGGGCTTTGGCTCATCTCCAGACTTTCTTGGTGACCTTTCTTTGACGCGTCTCTCCAAGTATTTGCGCTTGTGTTCTAACCATTCTGCGTCGCTTCAGGTCTGTTCCTAGCGTATTCATCATTCTTGGATGCTCCCGACAGGATCGTCTCGCCTGTGGTAGGTCCAACGCCTCTGCTCGTATCACGGGTCCACTCCCCAAATCCGCCCTTGAGGTCGATTTTTGGGTGCTCTTTATGTCGTTGTGCGGGTAGGAATGACTTGCCAAGCAGTGGGTCATAGTTGGAAGTGGTCAGAGCGATGACGGGCTGGCGAAGGCGAGACGCATTGACCTAATTACCTTTGTATAAACAAGACCGCAAGGTCGGAGGGATCAGGGACGATAGGCAAATTTGAGGCCTACACGCTATAGATGGCGCGTAAAGCTCCATTTTATTACAAATCCCGAGAAAGACAACAAAGGCATCAAGGAACAGAACACGCGGGGAAAAAACAGACATGAGGGTTGTTACATAACGGGAGGGAGGGGAGCTTTTTTTTCTTTGTTACAAATTGCAAAGCGTTTGGGATAACTGTTATGAGAACGAAAAGCCTGAAGAACAGCAGAATACCCGCGTACGCAACACTGAAAGGTTATTACAACATAAAGGAGGTCTACAAGTAGATCCAGGAGACTTTGAGGATATTAGCAAGCGATGAAATGGAATGGGTTGATGAATGGACTGACTAGGTATTTTGCCAGCGCTGAGTGGAGAAATGGCTTGGAATGCACCGACAGAGAGGTCAATTGAATTTTCATTGTCGCAGGTAGGGCAGTCATCAGCAATCGTGATGGTGACTTTCTGACCATTGCTCGTGTTGGTGATCTGCACTTGCTTTCCACAGAGGGGGGAGGCAGAGCCCGAGGTGCCGAAACGTGCTTGATCTATGGGAAAGAATGAGAGAGGAACAGAAAGAAAGATTGGGAGGACATGCCCATTGCACCGATGAGGGCGCTGTCTGGGTTGACGTGACCACAGGCCCCGGCATTTCCATTCTGGTAATAGTAGGTCGCGCTATGAAGAACAATGTGACAACGAATAGAAAAGGAGGGATGGTCTTACAATCCACCAGTGAAGGGACCGTTTGACGACGCGTCGGAGACGGCTGTCAGCGGAGCGGAGGCTGCATGAGGGAGTGCATAGGAAGGGACAGCGAGGACAGCAAAGAAAGCGACGATCAGATACGAAAACATGGCGAATTGTAAAGAACAAAAGGCAGACCTCACGCGCTGCTTTATATCGTTTCCCGGACAGGGAAGGCTGCATATCGAAAGCACGGCCGCAACAACGGCCTCCTTGTAAATGGCCTATCTACCCGAATGAAAATGTTAAAGATGAAATAATTCCACGGGACCCTTTTGGAATCAATAGGCGATGTTGCTTCGGGACAAAGGTGCTCAAGTGAGTGGACAACGGCAGCTAGTTGTCGGCCCCGTGTAGCGAATGCGTTCGTTACAAAAACAGGGCTGTAAGAACTGCCACCGGAAGTAAGAGTAGATGACGCTTGATCGCCAAAAAGAACCTAAAAGCGCTTGTTAGCGCTGACGGACAACGCGGAAAGACTTCATTCATATGCTGAGAAGCGTGGCGATGAACACAGGTGCAGAATAGCCACTAACTTGAATGAGGACCATGCAGACAAATGATTCGGGCAGACCACATCGGCGTCCCTTGTGTCGACCATTGCATGACCAAGAAACAACGAATTTAGCCATTGAAGACATTAGCCACATCGAGACGGCCGAAGGCTAGAGGAGACGCCCAACTCGCTAAACGCTTGGGAACGAATAAGCGGTTCTGACCCCAATCTTGTGCGCGCATGATGTCCTCGATGGTGCGTGAACCGCGAGAAGTTGATTCAGAAGATCGGTCCTCGTGCATTCCTTGTCAGCGACTATGTCAGGCATCGCTGCATCCTGTTATTATGCATCACTCGCCAGCACGTTGTGCAACACTTGGGAATTAGTCCGTTGACGGGTGACAGTGGCTTCACGCTGTGCAAAGCAACTGCGACCTAGGACATTTCGAGTCAGCAATTAATGACAGACATAGTGATAAAGGATCATTGGCACCTTGATCCGTGCAGACAGGTTGTCTTTTGCTGCATGTGGTCAAACTTGAAGGCATGATGTTGGCGCCGGGAGGATGAGTTGCGTATATGGTGACCGTCTGCGTCATAAGCTTGACGCGGTATAGCCCGGTCACTTGACTAACCAACGACACCATCGCAGACGGAGAGATCTCAAACTGTCGTGGTTCGTTGACAACAATAACTTGCACGTCTCATGTTCAATCAACACATAGCGCCGAAAATCTCGATTGCCCCGCTCCTGATTCTTGTTTTTACCGTATCGAAGCTTGCGAAGAAGACGCAATCCGCGGACCTCCCGTAGCTGCGTTGGCACACTCCCGCGAGTGTCCGGACCGATCACTCGTGATGTATTGATGGCCGCCAGTAATAATGCAAGATTTGGTTTGATGCGATTGGGACACGGACGCGATTGATGCCCACAAGTTGAACTAGCTGTTCCCGGGTCAGCGGGAACGTAGACCACATGTATTTTTCAGTGGAGACACGAAGCTAGGAGTGAAGTAGTTCAACTACAGCACGTGGTACTCTTTGATTTATCTCTCTCTTCTCCTTCTGCCAACCTCGGCCTCACGGTACGCATGATGGCAGCACGACGTCTGACTTCTGCTGGATGATTCGACTTCCAAGCGGAGGTATACAGAGTCAGACAGGTCTCCCCGAGCAGGTGGTGAGATGTTCCTTCTGCCTCTGAAGGTACGTTCTTCTCTCCCGATGAGCTCGAAGAGGGGGTAATGTAGCGGACCCTCGCCGAGGCTCATTACGGCGACTTGTCTCACACATGGCCTTGCACCTGGCTAGCCCTCCCATGAATCTGCTTCTTTTCCTTGGCCATCCATAGTCGCAAGTGCTCACGTTTGCGCATTATCACCGCCAGGCACTCACGATAGTTTGGGCTCTATCCGTTTGCGATCGCGTCGCTGGTTAGTTTGGTGACCGGCCTACCGCGCCAAGCATGACGCAAGTCGTCCAAGCTCGTCGATAAACGCTAAAAGCCCAAAGTGGCTATAGTACTACATACGTTCGTCCCCCCCGCCAACATCACGATGTGCTTCTCACGGCCAACGGAAGGTCTTTAGCCCGATTACAACGGCAAGAAACAACTGATCGAAGTGATCCCTTATCGCAATGTCTGCCACTTCTAACTCGAAATGTTCTAGCTCGCAGTTTTTTTTTCACAGAGGGTGGAGTCACCACCACCCCTAACAGGGGTCCGAATTAACCTACTGACGAGACCGTTGTGATCGGGCTGAGTAACTCAGGGTGGATGTTATTCTAGATACCTGCCGCATGCATTTGGAAAGGAATGGACTTGCTCCGTTGGTGTCAGGTAAAGCGTCTACGACATGCGTCGAGATACGTCACGGTACTATGGCTCCTTCTTTCAGATGGTACGTACAAGATGCGTGTCACACCGTCTCCACACCATTTTCGTCATCCTAACCAAATTCGTGTTGTCGTTTTCTGATTTTTAGTTATTTTTTCATTCACCCCAACCAACCAACCGGCCTTTCACGCGATAGGTCCATGGCTATTCTGCGTGGAAACCGACACTGCACCTGGAACCCTTCTCGCTGGTGCTGATCGGGACTATCGCGTCCGGCTCCGGAATGCTCGGCTCGCTCGTCTTTCCTGCCCTACAACGCCAGCTTGGCTGGTCCGGCCCTCACATCTCGTCTTCCCCGTCCGCATCATCTCCTGCACCCCGCCTATGTGTGTCTCGGATTGTTTGCCATTTGTGAGACGGGTGGAGGTGGAGAGACAACTTGAAGGTATGTCGCGCCCTCGAAAAGCTGAAACGTGGTTTGTCCCTCCAAAACGACAAAGATAGTCGAGCTCGCTTGTCGGTTCGCTGATCGTAGGCCCGATCGCCGATAGCACGGGCAACATCTGGTGCGCGTTTTCCTTCCTCGTCTTCATGGCCTGGCTCGTCGTACCCGTGCTCTTCATGGTCGACGTTGGGTCGACGCCCAGATGTATTCTGTCGAGCGCGTCGAAGGAGAAATGGAAACGCAACATGTCGAACAATGATTGGATGACAGACGGGGAGCCGCGATGGCAGAGGGCAATATAGTAGATCCACAGGTGTCAAAACGGCGATAGACTCGATATGATTGTATTGGGATGAGGGGTGAAGGTGTGATATAGTGGCCAAGCATCTGTCTCTATAGCTCCTTTTGCTCGCCCGCCCGCTTTGCTTTGAAGCTCTCCAGCGCCTTGAGTCACTCCATAAGGGTAGGATGCCAGAGACGGTACGCCGAGTACCCGTGCGATCGACGCGTCACTACGTGCCCCCTTTTCAAACCTAGAAACGGAGCACGCAAAACGTACAGCCAGTCGACAAATTCTTGGCGTGCCACGTGAGGGCCACCGCCCAAGCTGGTCGCCCATGTCTTGTATACAGATGCCTGCATCACATTGCAGATCGGTCTGCTTTTATCGAATCGACGCGAGACACGAAATTGAGCGCAATACCGATGACTCCGGCTTCCATCGGCGTCAGGAATCACCTATTCCCGCAAACCTCGTTTGAGCAAAAACGCTTTCAACGACCACACACGTCAAGTCCAAAAAAACTGTTCCATAAGATCGAGGTCGAATCTCCATTCGGTTGAGGAAGAGACAGTTTGGACTCGAAGAGGTCATGATCCGACACGAGTAAGACGACGGGAGTAAGAACCACATAAAACGCTGGTGAGCTAACGAGACGGTGGGAGGTAATAACAGGACTCAAGTCTACCAGGAAAAATCAGGGCTCACCTGGTGGGACAGTGAGAGAGCTGAAAAACAGAGAAGGATGAGGCTAACAGTGATTCGCCAGTCGGATTGGATAAATAGGTGGCGACTGCGACCGAACTACCTTTGGATAAACAAATTTTAATTCGACCTCAGCGCCAGATCCGAAGGAGGGATGATCAATGATACACAAATCGAGCTCCACGCGCTATAGATACCGCGTAAAGCCGCGCTTGATTGCAAATTTCGGAGAAAACGAACATGAAACAGAGGCACCGAGGAACAGAGATCGCGGGACAAAAGATGAATACTATTACATAATAGGAAGGGAACTCTTTCTTTTCTTTTTCTTTTTCTTTTTTTTTTTTGCTTTTGCTTTTTTTCTCTTTTTTTTTGGGTTGTGTTACACGTTGCAAAGCGAGAGATGAGACGTTCTATAAAACGGACGTGAAGGGAGGCTCGTGTATAAGCTTATACTCCCCCATAAAGGGGGTCTATAAGTAGACCCAAGAGACTTTGAGGATATTAGCAAACTTGAACAAAGTAATGGAAAGGGTTGATGAATGGACTGACTAGGTATTTTGCCAGCGCTGAGTGGAGAAATGGCTTGGAATGCACCG